>JASDQU010013074.1:186791-203836 GCA_032191745.1 Picea mariana | reverse complement strand
CTAAAGCCCAAGAATAGCTAAAGGTTTAAAAAACTTAGCTTCTAAGAGAGGATTCATAAATACATTATTGATCTAATCATTTATCCTATAATAAAAATATTCACAACATTTTATTTTACTAACTATCTCAAAGTGTGAGCATAAATCTCTGTATGATTCATTTTACTATGTGCAATTAGATTTTCAACAACCTATATCACACTTTGATGATCAAAATACGCCACGGGAAATAACTAGAAGTCCAATTTCACCCATGAGATTTCAAGTCCACATGATTTTTCTGTGAACATTTACTTCATCACCATATTGTTCTTCTATGGTTGATAAATAAAGCACCTTCTACTTTTTACAAGACTAGACAATAGGTCTAGAGCCAAGTTAAAACACATAACAAGATGTCAATTTCCTATCATCTACATCTCCTACCAAGTCAAAGTTGTTGTAACTAAATAGTTAGTTCACTTTGTCACAACAATATTTAATACCAAGCTTGCAAGTTCCCTTGATGTAATGAACAATTCTCTTTATAGTTTTAAGGTGACTTTCTAGTGGATCCTATATAAATCGATAAACCACATTGATATCAAAGGAAATACTAGGTTGATTGTGAGTTAAATAAATAAGTCTACCAACAAGTTGTCAATAGAGTGTAGCATCGACTTTTGGAGAATCACACTCCTTGGTTATCTTTACTCCTGATTGATAAGGCATAAAACAAGGTTTAAAATCTTCCATTTTGAACTTCTATAAAATATTTAGTACATGTTTGGGTCTAGAAATAATCATACAATCATCGATTTGTAAGACATGGATTCCCAAAAGGAAATGCACTAAACCAAGGTCGATCATTTCAAATGTATATGCTAATTGTTTCTTCAAACCCAAAATTAAATTAGCATTGCTTCCTACAATGACTAAATCATTCACATACAATGAAATGATTAATATTTCATATTTTACATATACTACATGGATATTGTGATCTAATGCATAGTGTATCAAGGAAAAAGTAATCAATATTCTCATACCATTCCTTGGTGTCCTATTTCAAACTGTACAAGGATTTATTCAGTCAACACACAAGACTGTCGTCCTTTTCCAAACCAAGGGGTTTCTCCATATAAATTTCTTCAATGAGGTCCCCATGAATAACATCACTTCTGGCATCCATTTTATGTACCTTCCATCCAAAGTGAGAAGTAGGTGAAAGAATTAGTCAAATAGAGTTCCTCTTCACAACAAGTGAAATGGTCTCAGTATATCCAATTACTTCTTTCCAACAAAATCGTTTATCCACTGCATGAGCCTTATGTCTTTCAATAACACTTTCAAATGTGAATTTTGTATTGTATACCCACTAACATTGCACCACATTCTTTCGTTGTGATCAAGGAACCTAATCTCATGTGTCATTATTCATTAAGTAATGATACTTATCAATCATATCATTCTCCCATTAAAGTCAACAACACGCATATACATATGTATCGATTACACATGTCTATACAAAACCTTCCATTAAAGAAACATTACCATATTGTTTTTAACCTTTGTTTTTTTTGAGTCATTGATGTCTCCTACATTGGCTCTAGTAGTTTCAATTGTCTTGGTATCCCATGTGGTAATACAAGATATGACCTATTAAGGAGTTCATGTATGAAGGTCATCATTTCTAGACTAAATAGGTGATCCAGGTGGATATCGATGACCACCCACCTATCCCAACTGGCTCCAAACAATCTTCTAGTAATTTACTATTTTAAGCAGTTGTTTAGTTCCTAAACTTCCGGGGCCATTTTGAGGGCCTAAATGAAGGTTTTTCTGGATAAATAACTTCAACGAGAGTTGAAAGCTCTGATTGAGCCCCAAAAATGAATCTCCTCGATGATACCTTTCCAACGAGCTATTGTGCGCCCCAAATGGAGATTGTATGCCAAAGTTACGCCCTAGGGAAGTTGATACACCAAACTACCCAAAATGGGCTCCACAAAACTATTGGCTTCTTTATGAAACAAGAAAGAATATTTAAACACACAAAGAAGTGTAAGAAACCAAAATATCTCCATACACAATTTGACCATCATATCATAGATTGATCTAGAAGGCCATCTTATATAGCATAAAGATGTAGCCAATTCCCTTGAAGTGAGGAATATGAGGTCCAAATATATTGTTTACGATGGATAATGAACTCCTTAATTTTATCCTTATTATTTTCACTATTTGATCATATTGTTCTAACTAACTCACTAATCCAATGCTAAGTTCGCCATCCAGTTAGTCTCCTAGTTAACTCCTCAGTTAGCCACCTACTTGAGTACTTAGTTGACCTCCTGGTCGACTATCATATTCAATTGTTAAATGTTGATTATTTTTTTCTAAAGGATCCAAAGGTGCGATGAACATATAAATAATGTTGTTCCAACACAATGCATTTTGTACCTCTTATCATTTTCCGTGACTTCAATGAAGCTTATAGACATAAATGGTGAATCCTTCAAGTTCCTTCTAAAATTTTAAGTAAAAAAGCATTAATACATTCAACCATATCTCATGTAGAAGTATATGAATAATGTTTCTTTGGAATTAATGGTACAAATAATAAAGAATATAATTTTTTCCTAACTTCATAATATTTATTGGTCTTACTTTATGTTTGAAAACACAGGGTATTCCAATAGAGGAAAAGCACCTTCAGTAACCACTCAAAAAACCATATCAGAGATCAAAACACCTATATTTTTACATGGTAAAACCACAATGGGGAAACATCCATGAACCCAACCAATGTGGCCACTTGAGGTAATTCATTAATTCAAAGGAAGAATATTACAAGATATTTTCTCACGATTGATCATTGACAAATGCCCCTCCATGGTCTTTAAATAGAGATCATGGACCAATCAAGTGTTAAGCCATGGATCAATGTATTCATTAAGGTCAAGGAAAATATGAGCAGTCAGATCAATCTATGTCTAGAACATATCGTGACTATCATATTATAAATTCATACTAATGCATACTAAAGAAACACACTTTAACCTAATGACATATTAGACCAAGTTGATATTAACTAAATCCTAAGTTTCTAAATATCCTAACATCCCCCTTTAGGAATAACTTAGGATAGGATTGAAGGATTTAAAAAGGTGACATAATAGGAAAAGGATGGAAGCATTAGATCATATCCCTCCTTAATGATGAATTCTTGAACTCCTAACGTAGATTAAAAATTTTGGAAAACTTTGATTCTATAAGAGAGTCACTTTGTGAATATGTCTACGACATGATCTTCTGTAGGGAAAAATAGAACTTCAATAACTTGGTCATGAATGATATTTTTGATGAAGTGCATGTGTATCTTGATGTGTTTATTGTTCCAATGTTGAATTGGATCCTTGGTGAGCTTGATGGCACTCTGATTTTTGCACTAGAGGGTGGTCGAACACTACTGCTAGAATCCAAACTATGAAAGGGTATATAAAATCCACACGACTTATTGACTTGCATTAATCATTTCTCATTAATATGCTTCAACTAAAGAAAGATAAATAGCCTATTATTTCTTACAATCCCAATTGATAGGTCCAAAATGAATGTTGAAATCATAACCTGCAGTAGACTTTTAATCATCAAGGTCATTTGTCCAATCTGAATAATGAAATGAACCAAGAAAGGAGTCCCCCTTGAAATGCAATGTATCCCATACCAAATTGTACCTCATGCATACCGAATTATCCTTTTAGTTTCTTTCCAATGGATTTCATTGGTCATTTTCATATACCAAGAAATAAGACCAACAACAAAGAAAATATCACGATGGGTAGGAGTCAAATATATGAGGCTACCAACTAACTGATGGTACAAAGTGGCATCGAATTTGGTAGTAGTATAGGTGGAATCAAGTGTGAATCCAAACTAGAAGGGAGAAGGGGATGGTTTAAAACCGTCCATGTGAAAGAAGAAAAGAATTTCACAAGCATACTTATACTAGGAAATAAAATTTCCTTCCTTGGTTTGCAATACTTGGAGGCGAAGGAAATAATGCAAATAGCCTAAGTATTCCATTTCAAATTTATTTTTAAGGATGGTATTCACATGTATTAAAAGTTTAGATTTACTACTAGTGATGATAAGCTCATCAACATAAAGAAAAAGGAATATGAGATGACCTCCTACTTTCTCGGTAAATAAATTAGGGTTAGAATGACATCTAGAAAAGAAAATGTCAAGAAGAAAGTTACCCATTTCTTCATACCAAGCTCAAGGATCTTTCTTAATACCATAAAGAGATTTCTTAAAGCAACAATAAAGGATGGAGTCATTTTGGACATAACTAGGAGTTTGTTCCATGTATATTTCTTCCTACAAATACCCATGCAAGAAGGTGGATTTAACATCCTTCAGATGGACCTCCCATTTATGTGAGGCAACAAGGTCTAGAAAAATGTGGATGGAATTCATTTTGGCTCGGAGGGAAAAGGTATCATTATTGTCCATGGCTTCAATTTGAGAGAACCATTTGGAAACTAGTTAGGACTTGTATCTTTCAACACTTTCATCTAATGCATACTTAGTTGTGTACACCCATTTACATTTGACAAGTTTTCTTCCTTTTGGAAGAGTTACAATATACCCAATATCGTTCTCCATTAAAGAGTGATACCCTTCATTAATTACCATGTTGCAATATGGATGACCCAAAGCTTCTAAAAATGTGTATGTATCATGAGTCTTCAAAAATTGATCCAATAGAGAAAAGGCTCACTATAACTATGAACATGTCCAACATTGATCTAAAGGATCATCGACAAGATCACCAACTACTTCTCATGTTCAAAGGACCAATTTGGGTAGTGGTGGTGCTGGTGCAGGTTCATGTCCAGTGGACGCATTTGGAGGAAGGTTAAAAAGAAGAGGTGCATGTTCATCCTCATTACCATCATATGAACAAGAAGAAACCAAAATAGGAATAAAAAATGGCACAAATGTTGAAGATGGCTTGCAGGCCGAATACGGTACAAACACTAAATTAGGTTTGTAGCATGCATGCCAAGATATTTCCATCAATTTAACATCTCTTATAATAATAATTTCAATGGAATGAGGTTGAAGAAGTCTCTAACGTTTGATATCTTCAAAATATCCAACAAAAATATAGTTCTCACTTTTAGACTGTAAAGCTTTCCTTTTAACATTAGGAATGTGAGCCCATGCTATACTACCAAATACACAGAAGTGGCTTATATATGGCTTAATTTTAGTCCATGCTTCTTCCAATGTTATATTTTTTATATCCTTTGTGGGAGTGTGATTTGCTTTGTAATTTCCAGAATTGATGGATTTCACACAATAATGAAGACTTGATCCTTTATATTGGATCATACAATTAGCCATCTCCTTTAATGTGTGATATTTTATTTCAACAATGCCTTTTTTTGTGGTGTATATGGAACAATATGTTCCATTTGAATGTCATGTGTAGTGAAGTAATCTGTAAATTTATTGTTCACATATTCACCTTCATTATTTATTCTTAAACTCTAAAGTTGATGTCCAAATTTTTTTCTACAAGGACCTTGTAGGCCGAAAACGGTTTTCTTAATTTTTAAGAAGTAAAACCAAGTGCATATGGATAGGTCATCAATGAAAGTAAAGAAAAAAATTCACCCAGAGAAAGAGGGAGAAGAAATAAGACCATACAGATAACTGTGAAAAATTTGCAAAGGGGTTGAGGCATGCCAATAGGAACGTTTGTCGAAATTATCTTGATGATGTTTGTCAAGAACACAACTGGCACAAACACCATATGCAAAAACAAATAGGTAGAAAAGACACCATATGTCGATTACATAGTTTCTACAATGAGAGATATCTTAGATGACCAAACTGCTCATGCGGAATTTTTATCAAGTCATCACTATGAGAAACAAAAATTGATGGAAAATATGATGACCCAAAGTTGTCAAACTTGGACGACCTAGTAATATCGTCAACAATTCTAGTTTCTAGAGCATGCTTAAGATATTTTAAATCCTTAATTACAACTTGGTGAGGTGAAAACTTTGTAGTTTTACCTTCACCTAAATGAGTGATATGATACACTAATAGAATGTTGTAGGAAAGACTTGGAACACATAATACATCATTGAAATGATAATTATCTACTTGAAGTATTCCAGACCCTACAAAACTAAGAGATCTATCATCACCAACAAATATTTTCTTAGTGTTACATTCATTTAGAGAAAAAAATATGGATTTATCCTTAGCCACATGATAATATGCTCCAGAATAAATAAGTCACTCATAAGAAGAAGAAGTAGAAGTTTCATTGAAGAAGATACTATAAGAAGGAAGTGCAAGTCCATGAGAAGAATAAGAAGAAGAACAAATACTGATATTGTTCTTCTTCATCATTGCTTCTAAGGCTTCCATATTTTTAAAACATTTGGACTTCACATTACCATTTTCCCACAAAATGTTCAATTTTATTCTTAAATTTATATTTTTCTCCTTTGTCACCAATAGGAGAAGAAGTTGGTCGACAGGGTTTGGGACCCTTGTTTTTCTTTTTATCATGGCAATGATGTTACTTCTTTGGATTCTTGGATTTATTTTTTTGCTGGGCCACTAAGGATTTGTTGGATGTACCTGTAGATTTGATCAATCAAATTTTAACAATATTATCTTTCTCTCGAATTAGAGCATTGCAAATGGACTCAAGAGAGAGATTTTGGTAAGCACTCCCAAGAGCCTCTCTAGTGGCATAAAAGGTAGATACAAACTCAAAATATGCACTACCAGAATTACAAAGAATAATATAGATGCATCATTCTTCCTTCATATTTATTTTGTAGTCTATACACAAAATTCTAAGTGTTTTGAACTTAGATAAGTAATATTCAATACAGGGAAAATCATTTTTACTTAAGGTCATTAACTGATTTTTCAGTTGGTGGGCTTGAATAATATTGTGTTTACCAAACACAACTTCAATATTTTCCCAAGATTTATCTAGGCCATCAATTCCTTAAAGGTGAAACCTTAAATCAAGAGAGATGGAAATTCCAATTAGTCCATGTTTATATATGTAATTTTATTTGGCATACTTCATTTGATGCAACTATATTTTTGACACTAACATTCTATGTATACATTAACATTATAGGTCTTGTAACAAAAGGGTCTGATGGATGTAAAATTTGTGGAACTTCTATAAAGGATAGGTTGTCTAATGACCTAAAAAATATATTTCATGACTATTCAAGCGTATTCCTCCCAGAAGAGAAACCTCACAGAAGAGTTGCATATGCTTTCAATGGTACACTAGAGAGAAACCAAAAACCTGAAATAATGACACTGACAGATTCTTCCATTTATGGCTAGTATTACATGGTGGTGGAAAGAGATACAATAATTCTTCTGTGAGGTTTCTCTTCTGTGAGGTTCCCCATTTGAATAAAATAATTCTTCCATTTATGAAAATATTATATGAGGTTCCCCATTTGAATCAAACAATTTTGTCAATAATTCTTCTGTGTGGTTCCCCATTTGAATTGAATAATTATGCCATTTATGGCTAGTATTCCATGGTGGTGACAAGAGATAGTTGATATTGTTTGTATGTTTGAGAAGGAAATTCCCACAATTTCATTGACTTTAATTTCCATCTTCTAATTCACCTACCTAATGAGGTTGAATTAGTTGGAGTTCTTTCATGTTGCTGGATTTTCTTCTTAGGGAGGTACATGAAAAAATTGAAGGGGTTTCTTCGACAAAGGGAAAATTTGGAGGGCTCTAAGGAAGAAGGGTACATAGTAAAAGAGTCTTATCTAGTGAGTACATCAAGAAAATTGATGACACAGAACGAAAATTCATTTGGGATGACCATGAATATGCAGAAAAAAGGGAAGGGGAGATACTCCAAATGAATGGACAAAAGAGCTTGATAAAGAGTAAGTCAGTTATATTTTGTCAATTTAGTATAGATAAATTATTTACAATGAAGATGATAATATATATTTTATCCCATGCTATTTGTTTTGAATTATTTTATACATCAACAAATTTAGAAATTTTGATGCCATCAATAAATTCATTCTTTAAGTTGATAATATATATTTGATATCATGCTATTCATTTTGAATTTTTTTATACATCAGGGAATTTTGAAATGGATGCCATTAATAAATTTTCTATTTACAATGCAGAGGCAACATGATCTAGGTGGATATCAGTGGCCACCCACCTATTCCACTAGCTCAAAGAATAGTTTTCATTTTGGTAGTTTTTCCCTAGTTTTTTGCATCCTAAGCTTTAGGGGCCGTTTTGAGGCCCTAAACAACGTTTTTTGGGTGTGGCGCTGTCATAGTTTAGTATTTAATTAGATATTGGAAAAAACATGTGTATTCCTTGGATAGTTCTTTCCAATGAGCCATCATGCACCTAAAATGGAGATCATAAAAAAAAGTTACAACCCCAGGAATTTGATGTACCAACTTACCCCATTGGGGCTCACATGAATTTCGACACTTCATCTCCTAGGGTTAGATTTTTGGATGTTTAGGGTTTTCTAATTTATGATTTATATTAAAAATGTCTTTGGAGCCTCATTGTAACCATATTCTTGTGAATGAGCATAGTTGTCACTTCTCTTCTTAGAGATAAGTTGCCACCATTCGAGAAAGTTTGTTCAAGTCTACATTTTTACAGTTTCAACATATTCTCTTTATTAATAGAATTAATTTTTTACTGTATCTTTATGTATTTATTTTCTATAAAAATGTATTCCATTTCATTCCATTTATAAATATGGATAAGTGGTATCAGAGAGGTCTACTCTTCATTTGTATATTTGTGCATGTCCCCAATGCGGTCACGGTACAAGGAGTTGGGACTCGAAGTGGTTGAGCCCTTGAAAGACCATCCCCATTGATCATGATGGCCTCCCATGGCAAAATAAAAGAGAGACAATAAAGAAGGATATCCTTTTAAATTGTTGCTCAATAAATCCCTCATGCAGTAAAGGAATGAAATGATGGATAACTTTGCACAGATCCTTCGACGAATGCCAACATGCGATGCATATTCATCAAGCAGCCATGACGCCCCCTTCAAGGTACAAGTAAATTTTAATATCCCCTTATTTGAAGGCTAGATGGAAGTGGATGTTGTATATGAATGGTTGAACCTACTAAAAGGGTATTTTTCAGTCCATAATTTTTCTAATAGAGAAAATATTACATTTGTGCTCCTTAAGGTTGTCCCCCCATGTCAAGTATTAGTGGGAAACTTACTATGAGAAAAGGGACATTGAGGAATATGAAATATTTTTTTTCACCCCCACTTGGGATTCTTTTATGGATGTTATTAAGGAACAATACTACACTGTTGGAAGCTAAGATGACCAATATATGAGATAGACCACATTGCAATAGGAAAGGGACCAATCAATAGAAGATTTCACAAATATCTTCCATACCTTGTGCACCAAGATAGGCATCAAGGAATCTAAATGACATCTAGTTTTCAAGTACTACGGTTCTCTGCATAGACACATCCAAAAAAAAATGGAGTTTCTGGACATCTCATCATTGGGTGTGGCATATCGATATGTTGTCAAAATTGAGAAAAAATTTAAACAAAAGAAGCATGTGTTTGGATCTGCAAATTCCTCACAGTAGAAGTAGGTCAAAGGTGACCCCAAACCACAAAAAAAAGGACATAGCAAGGATGGACCTCCTTAGGACAACCAATCCAAGACAAAAAAAAATAAGGGTAATGATAAGACGAAGAATGGCATTGGGAAGTGGTGTGAATTCCATAAAATCCGTTGGTATAACACTGATGAATGAATGTCACTCGAAGTAGTCATTGGTAGTTGAGATAAAAGAATCGGAGTCAGAGGTAGGTTGTGACTCTGAATCAGATCTAGAAAAAGGGAAGCAAAGCATTGACACATAACCAAGTGCCACTATCGCTACCACCAAGGTCCATCCAAGTGAACCGAAGTAACCAGAGGAAGGTGAACAGCCTTTTCACTTGAATATGTAGGTGAAGGGTTCTTTACTACATTTCATTTTCGATAGTAGAAGTCAAAAGAACCTGATCTCAATAGAGTTTGTCAAGTGGTTGAACTTTCCAATGATGCCACATCCACAACCCTACACCATTGGGTGGCTCCACCAAGGAAGAGACCTTTGTGTTAGTCAATAGTGTCATATTCCCTATGACAACAAGATATTAAATGATGGGGTATTGTGTGATATTCCCCACCTTGAAGTTTGTGATGTTCTTTTAGTCCAACCATATTTGTGGAAATGACACGCTGTATATGAGTCTAGACCTCACAATGTTATTATTACTTTGGGTAGACAATTGTACAGAATACCAGAGGTATCTACACCTACCGTTATTTCTTTGATCTCTGTTAATCAATGCAGGAAGGTCATTTCCTAGACCAAGAAATTTGTCTTCTTCATGATTCACCCTCAAAGTGAACAGAAGGTCACAACCACAACCATGGCCTTGGCATAGGACCTCTCCACACAACAGAAGAAAGTGGAAAAGATCGTGGAAGAATAAAAAGACATGTTCTCCTCTCCCACCTGGGTACCGCGACACTATCAGGTAAAGAATTCAATCGATATAAACCATGGTGCACCTCTACCCAATGGGCCAGTCTATCACCACTCTTTGATGAAAAATGAAGAAATTAAGTGAAAGATCCAAGAGTTTCTTCAAAAGGGGAACATATGACCCAACTCATCACCCTGCAGGAGCCAAATTGTACTCATACAAAATAAATATTGGACTTGGAGACTCTGCATTGATTACAGGGCCCTAAACAAAATCATAGTCTAGACCTAGTACCCAATTCCCTGAATTGACGACCTTCTTGAATAGCTCAAAGGAGCCAAGTTTTTTATCAATATCGACCTAACATTTGGCTACCACCAAGTCCCAATATAATAGACTAGTGTATGGAAGACTACTTTCAAGTACAAAGAGGTTATTTTCAAATGGATAGTCATGCCCTTTGGTTTGACAAATCCTCCACCAAATTTCATGAGATTAATGTACGATATATTATGTCCCTTCACCAATTTATTTTTGGTGTTATATATGGATGACATCCTCATATTTAGAAAGAATTGGGCAGAAAAATTGCAACATATTCAACAAGTCCTTCATACTCTGTGAAAACACAAGCTATATGGTAACTTGGAAAAATTCTCCTTTGACATGAACATGATCCAATACCTAGGCTACATTGTTGATGAGCATGGTATGCATGTGGATCTAGCTAATATCAAAGTCATTTGTGAATGGCCATCCTTGACCACACTAATCAAGCTTCAAATTTTCTTGTTACTTGCCAACTTTTATCACATGTTCATGTTAGGATTCTCCCATATTACATGGGCCCTTGACCAAGTGACCAAGGGTGGTGGAAAGGAAAACTTCATGTTGAGGAAGTCACAACAACAAGAATTCGATGATTTGAAACATTACTTGTGCTCAACTCTGGTACTTAGCTCCGGTACTCTCGTTACTTGATATGCAACAAACTTTTGAGATTGAGACTGATGCTTCAGACTATGCCATGGGCACAATCCTCACTCACCACAGTCACCCAGTGTAATATAATAGAGAGACACTATTAGATGTCATCTATAAGTACCCCACCTATGATGAGGAAATGTATTCCATCATACAATCCTACCGACAATGGAAGCACTACATTCTGAGGAAGGATACAATCATCCACACTGATCACAAGACTCTGTAGTTCATGCATACAAAAAGAAAATTACAGAACAACCACCATCAAAAGTGTCCACATACTTGAAAAAGTTCCATCTCAACATAAAATATAATAAATGGAGCACCAATAGTGTCGCGCACTGCTTCATTCAACCTCCATTTGTAGCCTTAACCACGGTGCTCCACTCTTGTGGCCATGAAGAATATGAGTGGCCCCAACTCTATAAAATAAATCCTGACTTCACTACCACTTAGAAGATGCTATAAAAATGCATGAATGTCACTTTATTTCATATTCAGGACATATTTCCATGCCATTTGGGCCACCTCTGTGTTCCTTCAAGAGAGTGTGTGAAGATGATTTGGGAAGCTCACTACAATTGGATGGCAGGGAATTTTGGCATGGAAATGATCATGGCAGTACTATAGAATATTTTCTACTGACCTAAACTATGATAGGACATCAACACATATATCATGTCTTGCACTTCCTGTGCCATTTCCAAACCAACCACTAAGAAGAAAGGCATGTACACCCCTCTTCCTACTCCCAACAGGCCATGGGAATCCATCTTGATGGAATACATGTTGGGACTTCCTTCAACTAAGAATGGAAATGACTATGTTTTTATGGTGGTTGATCAGTTTTGTAAGATGTCCATACTCACAACCTGCAAGAAGAATATCACAACAGAGGCCACTGACAAGCTCTTCTTTGAATGGGTGTGGGTACATTTTAGGATATCGCATACCATCATATCATATTGGGACAAAAGGTTTATCAGCACATTCTGGTCCATCCTATGGTCATGGTTGGAAACCAATCTCACCAAATCCACCACCTTCCACCCCCAAAATGATGGCCAAAAAGAGGTCATCAACATATTGATCGTGCATATCTTGTGCATGTGCAAATCCAAGAATCCTTGCACATGGGATGATATTCTCCCATATTTTCAACATAGATACAACATATCCCTTCATATATCAACTGACCACAGTACCTTTTAGGTGGGGTTAGGATTTCAACCATTGGGTCACATTGATGTTGCACTACTCCTTTCATCCACGTAGGAATAATCATACCATGCTCAATATGAGGATGAAAAAGCCACCAAGTTTATTGAGAGAATTCATCACATTTGGCAACAGGTCCATGAAAATTTATAGAAATCCAATTCTTAGTACAAACAACGCCATGATCAACACCAGTTGTTGCACAACGTTTAGGTAGGAGACAAGGTCTTGTTGCATTTGTAGAAAGAGGACCTTATGGGACCCCATCGAAAGCTTCATCCACTCCACTATGGAACTTACACCATCTCCAAGGTTGTGGGTGACAATGAATTTGACCTAATTATTCTCCCCTTCTTTTCTATGCACCCTATGTCCAATGTGGTCCTCCTTTGACCATACTTCCCACCATTATTGGACACATTAGATATCACAGAGAAGTCGACATCGACAGAGATAAAAAATGACGACATGGAACATAAAAAAATTGATCATATTAGGGACACTCAGATTAATGTCACTTGAAAATAGATGATCCATCATTATCGGGTTGTCAAAGCAAGACACTCCTGCACCAAGTCAAGTGGCTCACCCGGGGCCAAGTTCAACATAAGTTTCCCTATATAATGGGGGAACTCAACACAATAGAAAACATTGCTTCCTAAGGAGGGAGTACTAATCCATGTGGATATTAGTGGCCACCCACCTATTCCACTAGCTCAAAGAACAGATTTCGTTCTCGAAGTTTTTTCCTAGTTTTTTGGGTCCGAAACTTCTGGGGTCGTTTTGAGGCCATAAAAAACATTTTTTGGGTGTTTTACTATCACACTATAGGAATTGTCTAGAGATTGATGAGAAAATGTTTATTCCTTGGATAGTTCTTTCCAATGAGCTATTATGCACCTAAAATGGATATTGTAAGAAAAAGTTATGACCCCTAGAAGTTGATGTACCAAAATTTGCTTAGAAGCCACTATTATTGTTGATTGTTTACTTGATGATTTTTTTGGTTGAAATTTGATGCTATAGAAAATGTTTTCTACAACCATTTGGCTATCATTATAATTCTATAAAAATACTATCTAACATCCCTCTATTGTCTCTAAATTATTGCTTCATTACACTTGAGTTAAACTAGTAATTGCTAGCTTAGTCTCTCACATATTTATTTGGCTTTTGTTGACACATTTTGAAACTATTATTATCATTTACTTTCTGGTATATATTTTTTCTTACTACTACATTATATTCTATAAATATTCACTTGCTTTTCGATTTGATATTTTGGCTTGTATATCTCCATTTTGTCTTGTATTGGGAAGGTATAATAGTCTTTTGCAGGTACACTTCACTTCAAAAATCTACCCTTACCCACAAGAATCTTACCCAAAATATTTTCCACTTCGTACTTTGACCTATAGTTGTTTCACATTTCATTATATAACTTTCCATCTCAATCCCCCTAGGGTCACTAGAATTCCCCCCTTTTGTAGTATTTTTCCTTCACTAAAGCGAGGGGAGTATTTATCTAAGGTGATAGTGGGTAGTTACTCCCATAGTTGTCTGAAGTTTTTGGATTGGGTCGGGATTTTCCCAACCTACAATCTGTGAGATAACATTTTGGCATCATTGTTGGGGAGGATTTTGAATCCTCTTCTGTGCCTTAACAACACTTTGTCAAGATTTCATAGCAAAGTATGTACCCCTAGATTTTCTGGAGACTCCACCTGAGGGAAGTTCCCTTTCTTTTTTCTCCTTGATGAGATAAAAATCATTTGGAGACTCCACCACCCCGAAACCCATCATGATAAATACTAGGTGGATGGACTACACTATCCCCCAACCCCCTCCTAAAAATCCTAAAAAAATGTTCGTAGCTCCCGATGATTTTCCCTCTCATGCTTCCCTAGGTCCTTCGACCTCATTCATACCTTTTTTTTCCAAACACTCTCCAAAAATAGTGGGTTGAGGACTCATACAAGCCCTTGGATATAACAAAGGTTCCTATATCTCCTCATAAGATCCCAAAGGGTTTCAAGGAAAGGATTCCCACCTTTTTCAGGAGAATAATTGGCTACGACCGAAGATCATTTAGATACCTTTCTCACTACTTTTGAAACTTATGATCAAAATGAATATGTACTTATGAAAATCTTCTCTTATTCTATCAATGGGAAGGCCAAAGAGTGATATGAAAACATTTCACCAGGCGCAATTACCAATTGGGACACCTTTTAAAATATTTTCATCAAAATATTCACAAAAAGAAAGGATTGCATATCCCTTTATGATCATGTTTGTCAATGCAAGAGGGAACCGAGGGAAAGAATATGTTATTTCAATGATCGATTCAACAATCTTGTAAAGAGTTTTCCCTAAAATTATGAGCCCACCCAAAATGTTGTCCTCAAACTTTACATGTCAACCATAAGTTATCCTTGTGGTCATCCATCGGGAAAGGATCATGCTTCTACCTTGATGGAATCCCAAGAAAGGGCATGTGAAATGGATGAAAACCTTATTTCCTCTTATCATCAAGAGGAAGAATCGCTTGAAGAGGTAATACAAATAAACCAAGTTACTAGATTTGTCACCTCACCTTCTCACCTTCTTCATGCTACCAAAGCCTACTTGCACAAGAAGAATATATAAACTACCAACAAAGCTACTAGTCAAATAACAGGTTTTTGAAAAGTAAGAAAGATACAAAACCTAAAAGGATATCCTCTCCCATAGAAGAAAAAATAGAAAGTGAAAGAAACCTAGCAACACAAAGGGAAGAAGAGGGTCTATTGAGGTACATTCAAAAGGTTCTAACTCCACCTTGCAAGGAAAAGGAATCTCTAACCTTGAAAAATGGGTCAGAAGACATCATCACAAAGGATGACACCCATAAAAGGGTTATCATGGAGATTTTTGAAACATGTACTAAACCATCCCATAAAGTTATCGATGAAGGAATCAATAGCACCTTCATATTATAAAAATATTTGTTTCAAGATGAAGAGGAAAAGTATGGACATTATGGTTTGTATTTTGATGGTGCACACTCAAGTTCCAGATCAAGCGTCGAAGTCATCCTAATATCTCCTGATAAAGAGGATACCCTTTTCTCATACAAACTTGAATTCAATTGCACCAACAACATAACTGAATATGGAGCCCTCATTTTGGGTTTGAACCTTGCTATCAACATGAATATCAAATCATTACACATAAGGGGGGACTCTGACTTGATTGTTTCACAAATGAAAATGAATTTTTCCGCAAAGAACCTGAGGTTAAAGTAGTACCAAGACATTGTTTGGGATACCATGAAAAAATTTGATGACTTTTCGATTAAGGATATCCCTAGAGAAGAGAATCATCTAGAAAACAACCTTGTAGTAACCACTTCTACCTTGTAACATTTCAAACAAATTGGTCTCTACAAATTAGAAGTAAAATTTAAACCCTCAATACCTACCTGATAACTTGGAATAGTAGTAGGTCTTTGATGATGAGCACCAAATCTTATGTTTCCTTCAAAATGAGGAAGAATTCTCATAAACTTAGATAAACCTATTGGCCAAATAAGAAGACATTGAGATTATAGATCTACCTTGTAGACCCTTTCCCAAGAGTATCATCCCCTTAGAAATGTTATTTGATCAAAATTATACGTATAAGGGGAAAACGTCAAGCCAAGCCGATGATGAGGTTATTGATTTTGATATTGGCACCAAGGAATCCTCTAAAATGGTTAAGTTTGGGAAGGGGACAACTTCTCATGAAAGGGAGAAGTTTATAGCTACCATCAAGGAATTCAAATATGTTTTTTCTTTGAACAAAGTTACTGACATAATGAGAACCGTGACCTCAAAACAAGAACTCTAGCCTTTAAAACCTATACTTTTGCATAAAAATCCTGAAAATCAACCCCCAAATCAAAAAGTCATGCTACCGATAGCACCATTTTTTCTAATGAGATTAAAATTACAACAATTTTGAAGCATGGCCTTCAAAACTCATATAGTTGCTCAGGAAAACCTTAAAATCAACAGCTAAATCAAAAGGTGATGTTATGTAAAACAAAATGTTTTTTTATAAACGTTAAGATCATATCTCTTTATGACCTAATTGAAATTGTGGAATTGATAACAAATCCCTACACAAATAAACAACCTAAAATTGGATGCCAAATAGTCACTTGAAAATTAATTTACAAACCTTTTTTTTTTTTAATTTTACATTAAAAATTAAAAAATTAAACAGACAAGATC
>JASDQU010013074.1:141406-175720 GCA_032191745.1 Picea mariana | reverse complement strand
AGAATTGATTTTGATCAAATGGTAAAGAACCAAGATAAGGTTAAAGGAAACTTTGACCGGAAATCCAAACCAAGAGAATTCAAGCAAGGATATTTGGTTATCATGTGGGACAAAAGAAGAGAGAAACCTAGAATGCATCAAACGTTTGACATCTTATGGTTGGGGCCTTACAAGATAGAGTAAAAATATGGATTAGGTTATTTCTATGTCACTACTATAGAAGGGAGGAGGATTCCATTACCAGTAAATGCATCCCTCCTAAAACATTACTTTCTAAGTGGAACTTGAATTCTTCATGGGACAAGCCCCATGTAAGTAGGTAGGTCATCTTTATTTCTTTCATTTCCATCTTGATTTCTCATGGTAGTTTAGTTTCATTGAATTTCTTATTTTCATTTTTCTCTAATTGCATTATTGATTTACATATTCTTTCCTTCATCATATTATATCGAAAAAGTACAAAAAATTCTTTTCTATATAAGTTGTCAATTTTGAAGTTTTGATTTTTTTATACGAGAAAAGGGTGAGTAAGCCACCCTATATCTTATAGTTTGTTTTTTTAGTGTAGGAAAAAGTATAACTAAGAGATGTTGAGGTTCTCTGGCACTCTGCAATGAGTACATGTCCATGAGTAGGAGCTAGATGTTATCCCACATTTGTAGGGATAACTAAGTAAATTATGTATCGAGGTCCTAAGGTCGTAGACATGGAGTGATAAGGGATAGATTGAATTGTGATGTCCACTTACATATATGGAGACCCACTTCATCACCACAATTCTCCAGTTCATCATGATGGCATTCATCACATTAGTTTGTTTCCATAAGACAATGGGTCTTTCTCCATGAGGTACAAGTCAGGTATTTTCATAAGTGTCACTTTAATACTTGAGGCATTTAAATGTCACATTTAAAGTTTATTTTGCTTATAGAACATCTGCTTGGAAATTATGTTATTTTCCCTATTTCATCTTGATGGTTGACATTGTACCCTACTAAGTGGTCACCCTTGGGGAACGGTTTTCTACATGGTGGTCTCATTGATGATTAATCATACCATTCCCGATCATACTTGTCGTTTTTCACACTTCATCATTTTCGTCTCCTTATCTTTTTAGATTTTTGGGTGTATTGACTCAAGAAGGGATTGTACCTCATTTCATGGGAAGAAGGGGTTGAAGGTCCAGAGGGAATGTAGTTGAAAAAAGACAAAATATTTTTTTTTAACCTTTTATATACTCTCCCAAAGAGGTCTTGAGAACAATGAAACATTTTTCTTAAAATAATTGCATACTTGAAAAATCAATTTGACATTATATAGATGTCTCATTTGTTGAGGTGTGTACACTTATGCAATGTCCCTTTATTTCCATGCATATGGCACTATGTGTACCTCTAGATTCAAGTGATATTGTGGTACTCCTTTTCAGTCTTATGTTACCCATTTGTAGTACCCAATTTATTTGGACTTCAATTAATTAATGGCAAAAAAATGGGTTTGGAAAAGGGATGAATTTAAAATTAAGGTGCACCACACCCTCTACAATGGAACCCATAAATAAGACAATACGAACCATTGTATGTCATCAACACCATGCCAAAAAGTCTTACCCCCGTCATTCCATATTCTTTACATGAATTAGAGAGGGTCCTCTTAGGAAACATTCCTTGTCTTGAGGAATGACTCACCCAATGGGTCACCTTGACAAACCTTCCATACCTAAACTTGGAAAGATGCATTGGTTATTTGAGATTTTTTTTAATTTTATAAGGTTTTTTTGATGCACTTGTCTAGGTGGATCTTGTATTAAATGTGATTTGACTTTCCATGATACATTTGACTTGAGACCCTTGGATGAAACACTCATTTTTCAWTGTARGATMTCATTTGATGGAAGATTTGGAKGAACAARTMTAAMTTGGACCTTCATTAGGGAAGGAAGACCATAGGTTGGATTCCATGACCCACACACTTGGGAGATGACAGATGAAGGAAGTTTCCTTTGGAGGAAAGAGAACACCCCTTGAAGGAAGATACCTAGTGCTCACTTTCCCAACGTTTGACCTTGGAGGGTCAAAACTTTATTCTCTAGTTCTTAATGTCATCTTTTGGGGATAGGGTTTGATGATGGTGGTGATGATTTGATGGATATTTTCATGCTTGATGGAGAATATACCCTAGTGCATGAAGATATGGCCTTTGGAGTCCCAACAACTTCCTCTCCAAACTCAATGATTTTCCAAAAGTGTTAATATGTCACCCAATTAGGGTATGGCATCATCGTTTTAGGGTTCCTTTGTGTAAAAATAAAATTTATGTTGTAAAGTGGAAAACCTAAGGGGGTCACCCCCCTTGTTTTGTGGTTTAACCTAATATTACGTGGACAAATTATTTTTTGAGTTATTGCATAAATAAATACCAAACTAATTTCATTTTGATCATAACTCTTTGACTTGAGAAGAGATACTTGGATGAAATTTTCACCCCTCTTGTAAAAACTTCATCTCTCTCTCTTAAATGATATGGTTAATAATTTTCTAGTGGAACTAAGTGGTGCACTATCTCTTGGAGGCTTATATTTTTCTATGATGATGAAATTATCTTGGTAGATAAGGGTTTATCTTACATGTCTCTTGAAATTGGTAATATATTTCTGCATATTGTTGGTTTTCTTTCTTGTTTAAAGTTTTTTATTGGCTAAAATGCTTGGAAGAGTATAAAGGAATACACCCTCCACCAATTTTATCATTTTTGTTGATTGAATAAGATGTTGCGAAGGTTTCTAGGAGGATTAAAAGGTATTACACCCTCCTAGACTTACCTTGTTAGATATAATTTCTCTAGGGAGTAAAAGGGATTACACTACTAGAGAAGTGGTAGACCTAACTTCATACAAGAAGAATCCATAACTCATTGACAAGGAAGTAATATAAATCTGCATTGGATAAATAAAATCACCTGCATTGGTACACATGATTTTAAGAGATATTGAAATTGTCTAAGTTGGAATCTTTTCTTAGTGTCAGAAGGATACATGAGCCACTAAGGTGTCTAGGCTGGCTTGGTATTTCTCTGGTTATAATCAAATAAAATATACATCAATTAAGGATGCAACAAAACACACTTAAAATCTTTCTTTAAGGTACTTTGCAACCATTGATATTTTCTTGGAAGCCACTATTATTGTTCTATTGCTCATTGGCTAACTTTTTGATGGCTTACTTGATGATTTTTATGTTGAAATTTAATGTTGTAGAAAATGTTTTCTACAACCACTTGGATGTCATTATAATCCTTTGAAAACACTATATAACATCCCTTTGTTTCCACTAAAGTCTTTCTTCATTACACTTGAGTTAAAATAGTAATTTCTAGCTTTGTCTCTTTCATCGTTATTAGGATTTTGGTGACATATTTTGTAGCTATTGTTATCGTTTACTTGCTAGTATATATATTTTAATTACTATTGTGATATAGGAAAATGATATTCACTTTATTATACATATGATATTTGATCTTCTATATATCCATTTTCTCTTGTATTGGGTTGGTATAATATTGTTTTGTAGGTACACTTCACTTCGAAAACCTACCCTTACCCAAAAGACTCTTATCCAAGCCATTTTCCAATTCTTACTTCGACCTATAGGGGTTTCACATTTCATTATATCACTTTTTGTCTCAATCCCCCTAGGGTCACCGATATTCCACCCTTGTGTGGGATTTATCCTTCACTAAAGTGAGGGGAGTATCTATATAAGGTGACAATGGGTAGCTACTCCCATAGTTGTTTCACATTTGTACAATTTGTGCGAACATGACCTAATTTTTAATCGCCACTTAGTTTCCTCATATGTTAAGATATCATTCCCCTTTTATGCATCACATTAATGAGTTTCTATATTTGGTATTATACTATTTGACTTTTTCTTCCTTCAATCAGTATTTTAGTCAACTTAGACTCTATTTGGTGCAATTGGTCTGAAGATTTTTCACTGAATTCCTTAGCCCAATTTTTGTTTTCTTGACTCACTTTAGAGATATTTAAGGAAAACTATTGTATAAAACATAGATAATACTCATATACCAATGGATTCCAAAGGTCATTGATAAGACTCTTGTAGTATTCCTCACATATCCAAGCATGATTGAAATTCACTGGAGATGGAGGACACATAGAATTGTTGTCGATTTCTAGAATGATATGCATGTGTTCTTAGATGCCTCAAATCACTACCTTAGTCTTTATTTTATAATTATTATTCACTAAATTTTATAACAAAAAGAACCCATCCAGTCATTTTTCCATTACTGCATGACCTCTTTGCCCGTTTTGCCAAGTTTGGGAGATTTTTCTTGGGTCTATATCAATCAATTTGTTTTTTTCCATCTATTTTAAAAAGAAACCTTCTTGCTAGTCCTTTCTATGATGTGTCCCTAATACCTCTCACAAAGAGATAGTAAATTTCAAATATCCACCTCAAATAACAATAGAATACTTAAGCATCCCTAAGAATCTCATGTTTTTTTTGTAAGGAACTCTATCAAAATAGGGCACGTACACATTGATTAGCCTAAGAGAGAACTTCAATATTTTGTCTTATAGCTCAATAATGATTACTAAGGTGAAATAATATACATTTGAGGATATGAGTTTAGAATTATAAGTGGAAACGAGTTCTCTACAGAGACCTAGAAAGTCAATTGCATATAAATACCAACCCTTTAGAAAATTGTTGAAAACTTCGTTTGCTTTAATAACACTGCACATTGTTTCTTGCACCATAATGACATCGTTTTTAGTTACCACTACCAAAATTTTGAGGGATTTAGGTTTAGGAGTTCCCCATACTCTCCTAGAATTAAAAGAGAGAAAAATAATTTTTGAACCCCTTCCTAGTATTTTCCCTCTCTAAAGGCCGGATCAATGGTTTATTGTCTAACACTCCTTTTTTCATTTAGTGATATGGATTGAATGATAGAGATAAAGGATTTTATACCCACTTGAACACCTCCTCCCTTGTCTAGGACCAGTCCTCATCCTTCACAAATGTCTTCTGCAATATTAATTTTGGAAAGAAGAAGGTAGTCTAATTTAATAGATTATCTAGGTGATAGGGAGAAGGAGTTCCCAGACTCCTTTATAGAACCTACAGAAGGGGACATGTGGGGAGACACACAAGATATGTAAGTCATATTAACTTCCTTGACCACTTATGAATTAATAAATCGAGGAGAGAGAATAACATACCATCACCCTCCCCTGGAAAAGACAACTTGGGGGAAATATACTTAGGACTAGAGGGGAGATCCAAAAATACTTTTTGGGGAATGATTTTTCTATACTTTCATTTAAAAAATTGACCAGAGATAGGGAATTACTAGACATGAGTCTTTATTTTGAATTTTTTGTGGAGGATATCGGAGAGGCATATCCCTAAGTATTATACCATTATTTTCCACCTGATCGCTTGATGGGAATCATGTAGGGGATAGCAATTTGAAACAATGAATCATACCACTTCCCCTGAGTTTACAATACCTTTTTCCCTAGTCATTATTTTCCCATTTACAACATGTGACCATAAAGTGTTGGTCACTCCTTTTCCTCTTGCAAGGAGTGACCAGTCACTCCCTGCAAGAATGCAAGTCGTGAACGGGCCTCTTACTCCCTTTTTAGGATTGGTTTCGTGAGTTGTTATTGAACCCCGAATTATTTGTGGTTAGACCTCAAGAATTTTTTCATATTGGGTATGGATATATTATCCAAAATATTATCCAAATTACCCTTTGATCTTATCTCTATTATCCTGTAAATAATAGAGGCCTCTCATGGGAAAAGGGAGGAGAAATAAAAAAGAAAACTTATTCTGAAAGTTTGATTACGGAGCTTGGGAAAGGAACTTGGGAAAGGACCGCATCAAATTTTTTGTAAGGTGTAATCCATTTTTTTTATTCATAGAAGATGTACAAGATGTTTCCCTCTATGTGGATGTGTATGTAATTGTTATATTTCCTTTTGGAGAATTAATGTTTTCATGTGTTATGACACACACACACACACATATATATATGCCATTAATTTATACATGATTAATTTGATCTTGTGAAAGGTTTTTGTGTCTCCATGTTTGTAGATCTAAGCTGGTAACAATGAAGGGAATCTTTGTGGAGGGTAACAGCTAAGGAGCGTGGAAGGATAACCATCAGATCATTGATTAAGCCTTCCATTCCATATACTTGTAGATAATTTTCGTGTATGAATTAGATATAGGAAAATCTATTCTTTAAATATCTATTGTGTATTAGGTCTAAGAAGAGCCTGAGGGAGTTATCTTCTATAGGGTTCATTTACACTACAATAGACTGGAAACTCCATTGGAGAAGATATTGTTATTTAGTTAGTTTCTTACTAAAATTTTAAATCTATATTCTCAAGATATTTTCTTGTTGTGATCCCCATTCTTCTTTCTTGATCTATCAATAAGTCATTTCCATGGCTATTTGAAAGTTTTTAGTCTCATATCTGATATATATGCTCTAGATCTATTGGTTTTTTCACTTTCACAATCGTGGTCTTGGGTTATCTGTGCCCACGGAGCGACGAAAACCTTGTGGTCGTGAGTTTATTCATTGTAGGGATGACCAAACCTTCTAGTCTACAATTTCTCCATTGTAGGGAGTGACTACCCTGAAAATTACACTACAGGGACTAGCCAGTAACTTGTGGTCACCCTCTATCCCTCTACAAGGAAAAACCATATCTTTGTGTTTGCCCCATGTTCATTAACAAGGAGATACTAGGCTTTGAAAGAAAATTTTTGAAGGGACATCCTTTAAACAAGACCCAGATCTATGTCTGTTCTTTCTTCCACCCATCTAGATCTCTCTTTGATTTGTCCCATTAGTTATTGTAGCAACATATTTTCATAGTCATTTTGAAATTTTGACATGTGTTCCATTTCATTTATTTGATTAAAATAATTTTTTGTTTTGTGGGTACAGTTTAGGTCATGTGATCACATTCCCTCAAGATTTTAGTGTTGATCGTACTTTTGTGAGAGAGTCCACTTGCTTTTAAAAATCTCTTGGACGTTCCTTTAGATTTTCTTCCATTCCTTAAACAAATGCAACTATTTCAATTTGAATCTCATCTTAGAGTGCAATGATATTTCAATTTATTTGAAAAACAAAAATGTTACCTTCAAAAGATGGGGTTTTGCATTAAAGGCATTCTTGTGCTTGAATTTTTCCTTGGGTGATTTTTCATAATCAGAGTGCTCTGGTATATATTTGAAAAGGGATTTCTTTTTTTGGGAATTTTAGAAACATCTATGTGGTAGTTTGGCATCATTCCCCTTTCCATTTAAAGAGGAAAATTGAAAATTTGCATGATATTGAATGCTTGTTTATATTAAGAAGAAAGCAACTATTCTCCTTCTCGTAGATAGAATTCATCAAAAAGAAAATATTGCACTTCATTATTTTGGTATTCTATTGAAGTCAAGTCTCACACATCATTAATTTAATCTCCGTGGAACTTTTCTGAGTAAAAACAACCATTAAAATCAACCAACGCATTAATAAAATTATCTAGACATTTTTGTTTCTAATACACCAAAAGTAGCTTAGAGCTAGAGTCCTTGTATTAGGAAAAGTGAGTAAATTGTCCAAGACTACTAAACAAGATTGTAGAACACCAAAGAGTGATAAAATTAAAATATTTTATAGGCATATATGGGAACCCCCTCTAAAACAAGGGCTAAACATGAGGTCGGATGAAAAGGGTAGCGAAGTTACCCCTCCAAAGATTGACCAATCTTATTAGAAAAAATGTATATAGGGGGTTTTTCTTGAGTGTTACTAGCGCATTTGGTCTCAATTCTTCATGAATCTCGAATCCATTCGAGTTCCTTAGAAGTATTATTGGCCTACTTGTATTCATCCCTTTGGAAGATCTTTAGACATCGTTACCATGACCATATGTTTGGTCTCGACAGTCGACTGTACCCCCCTGGAGGGTGACCATGAGTTGGTAACCTTAGTGATCCTTCCTAGGTATCTGCAGAGGTGACTGTGGGGGGATTGCTATGCTACATGGGGTAGATATCATATAACACTTTTAGTACCCTTGGAGGGTGTTCTCATGAAGCAAGAATTGATTGCATCGAGAAGGTATCTTATGTGGATATTGGGGTAACTGCTTCTCATATATTTTATGATGACTTATCATCCCATCTTCAGAATATCCTTCTATCTACTATTTATTGGTTTATTACCTATATATTTATTAAGGGTTTTTTCATTCAACATTTGTATTTGGCCTTAGGTATTTTTATTTTCGTTTTTCTCTAGATGACAGAGGTATTTGCAAATATCATAGAATGCAAGGATTACCTCCTAAGGGGAAAGGGCCTCCACAAAACCATTATAATGAAGAAATGGTCGAAGGGATGACTACTAAAATTGGGAGTTTAGCTCCTCAAAGGGACCAAAACATAGAATAATTGGTCATAATGTTCATGCACAGCATGGTACCTCACATAAATCCCCCTTTCACTGATCCACTTGGCCCACTACTCGTTGAACAACCGTCCATGACATTGTTTGATGATTTTTCTTCTTACATTTTATTGAAGGGATTGGAAATTTCACCTCCTCTATCCATGACTCTTATAGTTGATCCCACAAGATAAATTTCTTCTACTGATAGTGCTTCTTATTTATTAGGAAAAGCCATGACTCGGGTTACTCTGACACAACCACTGGAAAATAAATTTATCTTTCCACATGGGTTGGGTAATATTCCTACATCACTATTCCCTCATATTCATACACCAACTACTTTCAATTCATTAAAAAAAAACCAATTACATAAGCCACTCATCCTACGTCTCAAAATTTACAAATGGGAAGTTCTTCTATACCCTTCATTGGAGGTCAATCTTCAATTGGAGGCCTACCCTTCGTTAGGGGGAAATTTCTAGCTGGAGGGAAACCCTCAACCATGGGACAAGCTCCTATGTGAGGGGAAAAAACCATCCTGGGGGAAAATCACCCTTGTAGGTCCTTCCATCCATACTACTACAGGACTTTATCCTAGACAACCATATCCATGAGTTTTGAATACTTTATGGGGTCAACCTAATCTGGTGGGAATTCCTTAGAAAGAAAATTTTCCCAATCAATCTATGAAACCCATGATTCCACTACAACAAATCCCTCAACCATCATATATGAGAGGACAATCAGGCCATCAATAATACATAGGGGGACCTTTAGGTCAACCACAATACATAAGAGGACTATATGGTTTTTCCATATCATCACAACCTGTGTATGGTCCTACTTGTGCTCCCATGCAAAATAATTACCACCCATATCAATAGTCAACCAATAGCTTTTTTTCCTGGCTACATTGGATCTGCCACATTTTTCATTGTTGACCAATGATCATGTATGTCATTCCTCATTTTGGCCCACGATCCTAGCCAAACTCCCTTTCGACATCTCCAAGTTCGAATAAAAAACTTGGGAAGATCCTAATAACAACGTAATGACCTTCTATCTCTATTTTTATTCAAAATCCCTTAAGGATGGTTCCATTCAGTTACAAATTTTCCATAGAGCTCTCACAGGTTTGGTGGAAAAATGGTATGTTTAGCTATCAGGAAACTCTATCAATTTTAATTCTCTTTCCATGGAATTTATGACTCACTTCTAGCTACCCATTCAATATGAAATCGATACAAATATTTTGAATTCACTTAGGAAATCCTCTTCCACTCACATTTATGACCATATACATGAGTGGAGGTGGTGATGATTAATTAAAGATTCCATTATGGATCAATTCTTAGAATATTGGTTTACAAAGTCAATTTTTCCACCTATCTCTAGAGATGTCGCTATGGGAGGCATTGTTATTGAGGAGTAATCCATCAGATGTGATCAATATTTAAACTTGGTATATTCCCAATCATGCACATCATACGATCTGATCCCTCATCCTCCTCAACTATCAACTGATCCATCAAAAACAACCCCAAGAACCCATGTTTATGGCATAGTGGGTTCCATAAAACTACAACCACACAATCACAAACTAGTACCAATAGAAAAACTACTCCCTCTCTTGCACAAAACTCCTAGGTGAATGTGGTTCAGTCCACTTCATCTCAACCATTCGTAGGAAAGAAGAAAAAAAGGGTAAATCCAAAAAAAATTATGACCAACATGAGACTACAGAAACCCAAGACCCCAATGTTGGGGGTAAAAACAAAATAAAGGAGAAATATCCCTGCATGGTATGTGAGGAAGACCACTTCACCAAAGACTCTCCCTACCTTGCCAAGGTTCATCAATATCTTGAGCAAGGGGGATCTCCTTGACAACCAATGATATTAACAAATCCTTTATCTCAATAAAAAAAAATGATCAAACAAGCTCCTACACCCCCATTTGAGGGAAATGTAGAGTCCTCATCCACAAATATCATGATGGTTAAACCTACGGTGGCACTATCCACCAAAGTGAAGAAATTTGACTTCCAAGAAGGGAACCTTGATTTAAGGATCCTCCATTAGCTACTCCACCCAATGTCCTTCTCATGTTAGAGAAATTGTCTTTCTAACCTGTCGTACTCCCTCCAAACGGCTTACCTCGGCAGACCACTCATAATATAAACACTCATGAAGTCCAACACTACAACATAATGGAAGATATTTCCCAGGACCTGTGTGCCATGTTGACCCTCGAAGTATTGAAGGTATTTCCTTCACAGTGGAAATGCTTGTTATTGGCCATAGTGGGAACTGACCCTTTGAAGTCTAACATTATTTCCTTTGACACATAACAGAGTGAGCCCTGTCTCTCACACCAATTGGAAGTGCAAATTATAGTTTGGTGTCTTAAAAAAAATATCTTTGGTACGGTGATCGATGAAGGAGTGGCCACTTTCATTATGTCTTTGTCATGTTGGAAAGGCATTGGTTCTCCACATCTTCAACCATCCTAGAAGCCTTTGATGGAAATTATTTAAACCTTATGAAATTCTCCCCTCCTTACCCATCGAGCTCGGGGGAAATATTGTCTCTGTAGAATTTGAAGTGGTGAATGTCACACTCAACTATAATATTATATTAAGTCACACTTGGTTATATGCAATGAAGGTTGTTTCATCCATTGTCTTTTTCTTTATACAATTTACCCATCAAGGAAACATAGTCATGATCAACCAACTTGATTATTGCACACTTGAATTATGAGATAATCCTAGAACCAATGTGCCCTTCATAAGTGAATATTTTGGGGGTATGAAAGAGTCAGTGTAGGTATGTTTAAAGATCCATTTATTATTGGGATATTCCCCATTCATCCACCTTAAACTACCCATATTTCTCTTATCAAGATGATTTTCTCATACAACAGTGGATCCCTCAGGTCATTTGATCCTTGGGTGGTAACTCATACTGAGGATGTTGACTTATATTGAGCATCCATGCTATGTACCGTGGTTGACATTGTTGATCCAGTAGTTCCCTTTGAATCTGTTGATACTTTTCAACCCTTCTATCCTCATATTGAATGTGATAATCCTACTCCACATGTATGGGTTGTTAACTCTCTTGGTTCCCATGACTTCCTAGATACTAAGTTTCCTTTAGAAGAGGCCATCCCAAAATTCATGAATTACATTGAAAAGCCCAAGAAAGATGAGCATCATTAGGAATCCATCCTCCCTCATTTGGAACTTATGAGGATCAACACAATGAGTTCAAACCAAAGACTAGGGGCATTGGTTGGGACATCCAGTCAAATTCCCAGTTTTGACCCTTTTTCACCTTAGATTTATTTTTTAGAACTTGTTGAGCGCTCAACACACCCTAATTTTTTTAAAAATTTTGTCACTTTTGGGTACCACGTTTTTTCTCTCTTCCTTTACTGTCTGAATTGAGTTCAATATGGAGGAGTGGTAGTTTTTTGTTTTCATCACTCATATCCACCAAATCGAATTTGTTTTTAAATGAAACCTTGTGTCTAAAATAAATAGGAATTCTAACTAAGAATCTACAGCTAACATTGTGACAATCGCTCTTGTGATCGACGTCGACAAAAAGTCCAAGCAGAAGAAGTGGTCACATAGTAATAATAATCGTCGATCATCAATGCATCATCGACGTTAAGTATTTCAATATGCATATTTATAAGATGTCTGAACCGATTTGACATCGATGGAATACGATATTAATAAGTGTGGACATGAGCCATGATAAACCACTAATATCCGATGATGGATGCATTGGTTTGGGGCCTACGAAATATCGAAGATTTAAAACAAAATTTTCCGCTTTGAAGCATCTCCTATAGTTGATCCCCGATGCACTTTTGACATCAGAATATTTTTGAGAGAGTTAGTCTGGGAGAACTTGGGTAGTATTATTGTCTATCATCGATCCTCCATGTTTTTCAGCATCAGTGGGATAGGATCAGTTTCTAGAACGTTTATCTTAATAAAATCCCTGATTCTGAATAACACGAGTAAATGAAAACGTCGATCTCAAGTTCCACGTGTCTTTGTCGCATAAGGGTTTTGTATGGTCTAGTTTCATCCCGATTCATCTTAAGGTTCCTTGTGTCCTAGTCACACCTCAGATTTATTCTTGCCACATCAGCTGTATATGAAAATATCGAACGGCATCAGATATTTTATAGGGAGATATCAACGAAATTTTTTAAAGAGAAACCCCGACCCTCGATCCACCAGCTAGATTAGCAAAATGATGGGATGTTTTCAGCACAAAATATGATCAGATCATGTTTTTTAATAAGACAGTTAATGCTTAACCCACATACACTACTACCCCATGCACTGATTGAACAATAGGAATTTGAAATCACCAATAGGCCATGTAACAACCAGCTCCCGCGCCGTCGACCTACGATCGAATTTAATTTTAAACCTAATGAAGATCTGGCCGAATATTTTGTGGAAATGCCCTCATATCCTGAATTGAATAGCTAATGTGACAAGGTAAGTTCATCTCTGTTGAAATCATTTAAACAACTTCAAACAATTCTATTCTGTACACAAATTTCTATTTCCATAGAATTCGAAGAAGCGAAGCAAGCGTCTCAAGTCTGTGTTGATTCTTAGACCATCAAAACCAGGTTAAACAAGCAAAATAGGTATGTGTTAAGTTTTATCAATTTGGCGGTTGTAATTTGTTATATATGCATCTAATTTTTTGCACAAGTCTCTAACTATGTTCTAGTTGTAGGGAAAATGCCTCCAAGAAATCCAACGACCGGATGGTCACCAAGAGCACCCAAGCTCAAGGAAGTAGAAATTGGTGAAGGTTCTTCTCCTAGTACTATGAGGCAGTTGGAATATGCTCACAGGGTGGAGTCGGTCATTAAAACCTCGATGAACAAAGAGTTTATTCAACCTATGGTATTCAGTGACACAAAAGTGACCACAGGATCCAAAGTAATGCTCACACAGTGGGGAGACATTCTCAACAGAATCAACCAAGAGGAGTATCTGGAGTGTATCCCACACAGCAACTTGGATGTAAGGGCGCTCGATGACCAAGTGTTCCCAAATATTCGACGGTCATACTTACACATGGTATCCTGTAGGACTCCAATTTTCCCTTTCATTGAGGTTTTGAATTGGTTAATCAATCACATAGACGAGAAAAAATTCTTGATCAACGATGATAATGGTAGGTGTGTAGGATGTTTTCTCCCAATAGAAGTTCATAAGTACTACAAGATCAAGGACCTAGAGGAGCAGATGAATACATACTTTGTGGTGAAGTTCTATGAATTACACGACACCAGTCAGTTAATGGCCTCATGGTGGAAGGAGGACAAGAAATTCATCAACTGGAGAAATGGCTATTATGGGATAGTTAACTTGAGGGAGCCATACATCTACTTGATGGCTCTCATCTGCTGACTGTATGGAGATAAGGACTACTCCATTTTTTCGGAAGCATGGATGCCCCTAGCATACACTCTGGGGCGATCTCTGGGAGTAGCTTCAATTGGGGAGAAACAATTTCAAAGTAATTGAGCATTTCTGTACAGCAGGCCCAGACGTCGAAAGAAGGAGAAGCTTTTGTGTTTCACATGGACTTGTACTTACTTGATGTTGTCTGTGCAAGAAATGTCTTTGTCGTTGTTGGCCCTTGACCAAGTTTTTGGAGATTCTTGGTCATGTTGACCTATTTTGGGACTTTGACAGCCTGTCGAAGATAGAGCACAAGACGAAGAGGAGATCATGGGATCTCAGCCCCTTTTTGGGTCCTTTTTGTGTTATGGGATTATGTAAAGGGAATGGGATGTCGACCCATGGGTTTACCCATGTTTAGGCCTATTTTGTAAACTATAAATATATGTCTAGGCAATGTAAGAAGCATATATATGTGATGAGGAGTTGATAAACTAAGTTCTAAGTGCAAGTAGGGTTTGTAGATGCTTTGTGCATACTGAGGCTTGTAGAGCTAAGTGCAAGTAATTGTGACAGACTATGGAAGGCTTTGTGTTGTAGTGCAAGGAAGAAGGATCTAGTGAGCTCCGCAGATATTTTGTCCTATGCGGAGTAAGGGTTTTGAGGCTCTATGCATGTAACCCATTAAAGAAGATAATAGAAAATAAGAGTTGGTGGACGTAGCCCCGGGGTGGGGGTGAACCACGTAAATAATGTGTTATTCTGCTTTGTGCGATGTTCTGATATATTTATGTGTTATTTTCTAAGTGCTTGATATAGATATATAGATCTATTTATGCTTTGTGCTTATCAAGAGTCTGGATGTTAGATCTGATATAAGTGAATGTACTTAGTTTTTGAATCTGCTAGATCTGATCCATTTATAAATGCTAAGTGCTTAAATACATTATATCAGGGTGAATGTTGCGATGCTATGTTTTATCTGCGGAGTAGATACTAGTTAAACAATGATGAACTAACGATGCTAAGTGCTCTATTAAGTATTATAATCATAGATCTATGTCCCAGCTAAGGTTGCATACACTTGAGTCCTGCAACCACCCCTTCCTCTACCTCAGGTGAGACTTCATCTGCTTTGTAGGTGTTGCCGAAAGGGTCGGTAGTTAGGGTTTTTTTGGTGCGTTGTTGTAGCATTGAACCCTGGGTCTGCCCGTGTGCCAACAAATGGTTTCGTTGCTAGGACTTGAAACTCTGATTGCTGGGAACTAAGGAAGAAGAAGCTTTGTACAAAGATCATACCTGACATTGTGAAAGCTCTGTTCATAGATCTATTGCTCTAGAGCATATTACTCTACTGAGTTTGACAAGCTATGTGCTAAGGAAAATAAGTTCGATCTGAACAAAAGAGGTAAGATATGAAAGCTCTGTGCTCTGATAAAGTAAAGATATTTGAAAAGTTCTAGATCTGAAATCTTTGTTCTCTGTAAGAAGTAAGAGAAGTGGAAATTTTTGTTTCAATAGTATGAATCTAGGTATGTTTTATAGATTCTATCTTAGCTTGAAAACTAGGGTATTAATAGATGAAAGAAGATTTGATATGAGTAGATCTGATAAGAATAGTGTAAAATATGTTAAACCTATGCATAGAAAGAATGTTTGGACTAACAAGTGTATGTAGGACCCTAGAAATAAATGTTTGCAGGCTAGCTACCATGATCTAAGAACGCAATGCAGGAAAGGCCAGGTATAATTTAAAAGAAAGAGAGGATTAACCCTCTGTTACAGTTGCAGAAAACCAGGACATCTTTCCAAGGAATTCCCTGGGAGAAGACGTAGTTGTTTTTGTTGTAAAGCTATGAACCATGAAGTATTGGATTTCCCTCGAATGATTGCTAAGATTGAAGAAATGAACATGAGACAAGAAAACCCTAAGGAATATCCAGAAACTAAGATTATGGCCGAACCCCAAAAAGAATCACAAAAAGTATTGCTACGTATGAGAGAAACCCTGAATGATCATCGACCTATCAGATTATCAGAGATATTCAAATAAAAAGAATGCATTGACTCAAGATCAAGAGACTTCGACGTTGACTGTGTTATGGATGAGGAAACATAGGTGAATATTATGAAAGAAAGAACATGGGAAATTTTAGCAAAACCTGCTATGATTCTTTCACTAGGAGGAATGTGATTATTTAGAGGAAAATTGATAATCTTATGTGGAAGACTTACCAAGCTACTTATGACTGTCAATAGAGATTCGACGGAAGAAGATTTTGAGATCATTAAATTTATTGAGGACAATGCACCATTTACCATGCTACTAGGAAAGCCTTGGATTGAAAGAGATCACGCCAGAAGGCAAGAAGAAGAAGAAGTCTTAGAGAAGAAGAAGCAAGATTTAAAAGAATTCATGACTAGAAGGATCACACACTTGATTGAAGAACAGAAGAACAGATTAAAGCTATTTAGCACCAGAGACCCGAATGTCAAAGTTGCAACAACACTAGAATACCCACAAAAGATTGAAGTAACTATTCTAGATAAAGAAGAAGGATCACCCTCGAATCTTAGGAAAGAATCTCAACATCACGAAGTAACTATGCTAAAAGAAGATAAAAATTAGAATGGAAAAAATCATACCGAGACGAAGCTCACTCGGAAGAAGTCTAGAAAGCTAAGTAAGAAGAGGGATAAGATCGAAAAGCTACAGAAAGATCCAGAAGAAACCTCGTAGAAGGAAAACTTGCAAAATTGGAGCTTCGTTGGGATATCAGAACAACGTCACATGGCACTTCACCATGGTGAATAAATATAGCTGTTGGGGACATTATAAACGTTCGGCTGATGCTTCGAATGGATAGAGATACATTTATGGACATATATCTCGCCATCTGACCATTGGGACCATGCCATAACGACCAGAACAAAGTTAATGAATGCTTCATACCCGTTGCAAGCGACCCATTACCAAGTTACCTACTTATCCTGTCGCGCCATGCACCAAGAAAACTTTTGTCAATAGTGAATTTGAGCTCACAGACTTGTTGATTTTACACAGTGGTCATTGCACTATTTCCCTTTATCCTATTGAAGAATCTAAGTTACCCTCCAAACCCGAAGATTTCCAACCCCGAGTGTGTGTGTCAGACGAGTTGAGCACTGTGGAGAAAGTTGTTGAAGATGCTCTGATTGACCTCATGAATGAGAGAGTCATGTCGATGTCTATAGGTGTACAAGTATCATTGAAGAGAGGAATGCAAACCTCTTCATTGATTGCTCATGGATCTGGACCATCCCAACCATCAGATGAATAGAGAACCAAGCACAGGGATGATCTAGCGAATGCCAAATTGATCCCAAGTATATTACCCGCCTATATTCCACCTCTGAGTGGTGCAGTAAATCGAGACAAAATACCTAGAGATTTTTAGTACGCCTTGGTCACTGCGTACCTCCCGAAGGGGATATGCGCAGTTCAAGAAGACCAAGATAAGATTGCAATGTTGAAGTTTAGAAACTTCAACCTTGGAGATCACAAAGTCTATAACATGCTCACTCCACATAAGTACCTGACCAGAACTAAGGGGAAGAATTCAAATATAATCCCTCAGCAGTGGACTATGAACCTCACGCAATCCACCCTACTGAAATTCATGAAGATTCCCCACTTTGGAAGACACCAGGAGGTGAATGCATGTGTCAAGATGCTGCTATATTGTTACCATGGAGGCTATTTGTAGATAAACCACCATATAACAGTCGATTCGGTGCTGATCAATCGGATCATAGGGTTGAGTAGGGACTTGATCCACAGAATTTTTATCCAGGAAAATCCATGGATCGCGCTCTAGCTCAGAAGATCAAGGACTCTTACAATGATGTTGACAAAGGAATGTGAGGCTACAAGGTAGCTTCTATATAGAGTGGTGTAGTGTGCTTCACCTTTCAGTTGATCATAGGGAAGTTAGTATGAAAGAACTGGCCTACCCAAGTCACCGATTTTGTAGTTGACCTCGTAGAGAAGTGCACGGAAGGCCTTCAAATGAACTGGGTGAAGTACCTGGTGAACCAGTTGGAACTTGACTACAGAGAAGCGCATGATTAAGGTTACAAATTCCATTTTAGTTGGCTCTTGATCCTGATCACCTTCGTCGCCTGGGAGATGCCGGAAGGTGCAACCTTCCTGGAAATCGAGCCTTTTGAACCCCTGGCCGTGAAGTTCAGTACATTGTGGTAGTCAAGCGACATGAATAAATAGTGGCAGTCAAATACTATTTTTCATACCTATTACAATCAACTGAAGATATCCATAGATTCAGAGCCTCAAATGACCCCAAAAACCCTACATCGATTCCGACCTTTGATGAAGTTCAACACAGATCAACATTTTATTTACATCACAGCGTGCGTCAATGAACACAAGCAACAACTGCAATCCTACTACAAGATGACGGAGGAGTACTTGGACGATATCACTAAGGAATGTTCAATGGATCTCCTTATTCCAATAGAACCTGTGGAGATATCTGACATCGACATCCCAGAGACTGTGTAGGAGACACCCAGACCTAGAACAACATAGAAAACTAAGGAGGTCCAAGATATAGACAACGCATTTGTGAATATTGCTTCCATATCACTAGAGCAAGGACGTGATGGTGAAGAGTTGAATGAAAAAAAAGTCGAATAGAAGAAAGGAGACGAGGTTGATCCCGAGGAAAGGCTCACCTCTGAAACCTTCCTCCCAAAATAAATCGAAGGCCACCATGACCAGGATGTAGACTGTTCTCACCTCTGATGACTTCGACTTCCTCATAGTAGCTCTGAAAGATGCTTCATCGGAGATAGCAGAGAAGAAAGAAGAAAAGCAAGAGGAGATGTATGATTGAATTGAGACTGAACTTCGAGGGGTACAAAAGGCCCTACAGTCCAGCCGCATAGTCTCCACTACACCGGGAGAACCAGAATTGGGAGATGATTCAACCCAAATCCACCACCTAGCCGATACATTCAAAGCTCACCTTCGACAAGCACAGGAAGAAACAGAGTAATCCACCCATGATTTGACAAAAGTACAAGGATTACTCATAGAGAAACACAATGCTAAAGAACAGGAAAAAAATTCTCTCCAAGCGAATTTTGATGAAGAAAAAGACCAGCTACAACAAGAAAAGGAACAGTTGCTCGCGGAGAAACTCAAAGTAAAATAAGTGGTCAATGGAGCACTTTTCTCTGTGACAGTCATAGAAATCAAGGCAGAAGACCGACTCACATGGCAGGTGAACCAGCTTGCATAAGCCATCCAACAACTACAACAACACATAGAATATTTGGAGCTACACACTATACCTGAGACCCCATAAGATGTAAGAGACCAAAGAGAAGCAATTGCCCGGAGTGCAGTTGAAAGGCTAAAGGATCTTACCCTAGAATGTAATAAAATCACCGATTATAGTGACTAGACCTACAAACAACTCAAAGAGAACCCATAATTAAAGGCACTGGAGTTGTAGCTCTAAGAGGAAAAGTATCAAGCCGAGAAGATACATGCACAGCTGAAGACCCTCTCAGTTGTGGAAAGAATGAAGCACTCCCAAGAGAAATGCACTACACAACAACAAATCCATACTATACAGAGTAGAGTTATGGAAGTAACTCAGAGGCTCCAACCTATACAAGACAAGGCCTACCAAGTGTTTACAGAGGTAGAAGGCCAAGGAGCAGAGCTAGAGCAGGTTTCCACTATAGATAAAAAACATCTAGAGGGACCTATCAATGATGCAATCATCCAAGAGTTCGTTGAACAGGAGGTCATAGCATAGCAGCAAGTCAAAGTAGCTTTAGCCAAGCTCAAGGCATTTGAAGAAGAATTAGTCAGACCAGAGTGACTTGGGATGAGTCACAGGTGAGTGTTGGGGACATGTTGGCCCTTGACCAAGTTTTGGGAGATTCTTGGTCATGTTGACCTATTTCGGGACTTTGACAGCCTGTCGAAGACGGATCGCAAGATGAAGCGAAGATTGTTGGATATTGGGCCCTTTTTGGGTCCTTTTTGGTTTATGGGATTATGTAAAGGGAATGGGATGTCAGCCCATGGGTTTACCCATGTTTAGGCCTATTTTGTAAACTATAAATAGATGTCTAGGAAATGTAAGAAGTGTATCTATGTGATGAGGCATTGATAAGATAAGTGCTAAGTGCAAGTAGGGTTTGTAGATGCTTTGTGCATACTATGAGAGGATTGTAGAGCTAAGTGCAAGTGATTGTGACAGACTGTGGAAGGCTTTGTGCATGTAAGGGTTTTGAGGCTTTGTGCATGTAACCCATTAAAGAAGCTAATAAAGAAGAAGAGTTGGTGGACATAGCCCAAGGGTGGGGGTGAACCACATAAATACTTTGTTATTCTGCTTTGTGCAATGTTCTGATATATTTATGTGTTATTTGCTAAGTGCTTGATATAGATAGATAGATCTATTTATGCTTTGTGCTTATGAAGAATCTGGATGTTAGATATGTTATAAGTGAATGTTCTTAGTGCTTGAATATGCTATATCTGATCCATTTATATATGCTAAGTGCTTAAATACATTAGATCAGGGTTAATGTTGCGATGCTCTGTTTTCTCTATGGAGTAGATATTGGTTAAACAATGATGAAATAAGAATGCTAAGTGCTCTATTAAGTATTATAATCACAGATTTGTTTCCTAGCTAAGGTTGCAGACCCCTGAGTTCTACAACCAACCCTGCCTCTACCTCGGGTGAGACTTCATTTGCTTCACAGGTGTTGCCGAAAGGGCTGGTAGTTAGGGTTTTGTTGGTGCACTGTTGTAGCGTTGATCCCTGGGTATGCCCCTGTGCCAACAGCCATAATGAATTTAATTTGGCACACTGTGGAGATTCCTGTTCATGTTTACTTTAGCAGACTATGAGAGAACAAGTACAAAAAATCATACGCCCTTATTTGCGATGAATTCATCGCCCAAATTTATTTCATTGTATTTAAAAAGGAATGCCCAAGACTGTCCACAACAGCCAAGAAAATGATAGCCAAGGTAGGCCACTGGTATCTATATGAACACACAACCTATATAAATGTGTTCAAGGCCACTAGAGCACTGCATCTACTCCATGCTCACGTCCCAGAACAACTCATTGTGGGAGAAATCTGTTATCATACTATCCTATAGGGCTATAATGCCACATTAGTCAAGGACAAGAAGCGATATTTCATACACTATGACTTCCATGTGGGGTTTTATTTGGTAAAGGACACTACTCAAGCCAAACAATAAGGGTTGAGTCATTTTGAATTCAGGTTCACGATAGAATGATTTTGCGAGAACGATCCTAAGGGCCTAGTCCTCCAACAAACTTCATAAGTTTTGTCCTATTGGCCATACACACATGACAAGTTTGAGGATGAGATGTTTACAGAATGCGCTCAGGACTGGGAGTAGGTATTACATAGGATGGCTAACCTAAACATGACTAGTTTCAAGGCTGTGAGAATGGATGAGCAGGTGGAGACAATAGAGAAATTGGCTCAAGAGGCTCTCAGAGTAAGGGAAGAAATCATAAAAACAGAAACCACAGATGCACAAAGAAGAGGATTGTTGTTACTAGACGGAGCGTAAAGAATGATTGATCTATTATAGAACATTATTGATCTCATAGAGATGGTGAGGATCCACATGGACAACCCAATCACAAGCATAGGAGAGCAAAGTAGCTTAGAGACAATGCAACTTGAAGAAATCACGAGTTCAGAAAACTCTAGAGTTCCATCAACACTGATAAGATCACCGGGTACAATTCCAACCTAGCATGAGGTATTAAGGATGCCCAGAGGAAAAGTTGCACCAAACCCCTTGTTTGACCTAATAACCATCTATGATGACGAGGAGAGTTCATAGGTTTCCCTGGTAACTCCAGTGCCAATTATAGAGGAAAAGGAACCTGAGAAAGCATCTACCCCAAGTCCCAGTGCTCCAATTCAAAATCTTCCACAGAGCGACCATGAGGTAGAAAGTGTCTTAGACACTGATTTTCTCGACCTGTCGAGGAACCCAACAGATATCTTGATGGATGAGATAGGATTGGTAGTCAGAAAGAGGAATTTCAAGAGAAAGAGATCGACACCTCGACAGCTGATTACCATGTAAGTACTGAACCTAACCCTGGTTCTTCAATTTTGGCAAATACCTCAACAGTTGATGAGAAACAAATGGAGGTTGAGCCATCAAAACATATGAAATAATTTCAAGAACCAATCCTAGAATAGATAGACACATTAGGGAGCCTAGGAAACACTCTAACTTGAGGAGAATGACAAATTCTTGAGCCTGTTTATGAGGTCTCCGATATATAGGAGATCACTTATGATAGGAAGAGGAAAGAGATCATGAAGAGGACCACTAAGAAGATAAGGATCATGCTAGATAGCTTGATTTTCATCACTATGGAGGAGAAACTGGTTATAATTGAACACTCCAAGACATCCAAGCTTATCGACCTAGGGATGGCTATCATGGATGCCATGTTGGATACAACAAGGAGGGATGAAAATGAGCTAGCCTCCATGCTAAAGGAGTTGGAGCTTATGCACCATTTGGAGAAATACTATCAAGACTCAACACAGGCCATGATGTTCCTAAGAAGTGAGTTCTAGGATACTTATGCAAAATTCACAAGTGAACGACACCTTTTCACCCGCGGCATAGTCGATTTATAAAAGGATACTCTTATGGCACTAGCAACCTACAAGGACATGGAAATGTGGTTTGAAAAATCTCACCAAGTGGTAGAAAGGATTGATTACATCATCACAATATAAAAGGTTCGAGATGCTAAATAGAACGATATTCAGGTGCTAAGTGATAGCATAATCAATCGGATCATGAAAGCAGTAGAATACTAGGTAAAAGTGGCCCAGGAACCTCAGTGGGAGATTCAATAGAAGTGGGTTGAGTGAGAAAAGGACTAGGAGAATATTAATCGGGAGATGAAAGGCATTGGCCTCACAAAATTAAACTCACTCGAAGACTTTATCGACCTGCATGACATAGTCAAGCAACATGCAGAACAAGACTTGGCATGGACAATATAGATTGCAAAGGTGGCGAGCATGGGATTGGGTCAAGTAAAACAATTCATGGAGCATCTGATTAAGGCTCGGGCAATTCTGCAATGATTGAGTATTAAAATAATAAATTATAGAGAATGGGCAGTATAAGTGAAAGAAATTCTTCTATCCCCGATGGACCAACACAGGTTCCCGTATGCCAACACATGTGAGGAACTCTTCGTCAAGTGGTCAAAATATGAGAAAAGTCATCCACTTCAGTAAAACCATTAGATGATTCTCATAGAACAAAGAGATTAAAGTGCCACGCGGAGATATTTTTGTTTTACTTAACTTGCACTTGTAGTAGCTATTTTTAGTAAGTGATTCATAATAAATAAGAAGATTGACCTTTTAGGAAAGGTCGACGGTTTTTGGAAAGACTCCTCAATTTTGGAATTGTAAAGAACTATTTCTAAACTATATTAATTGAGAAGCCCTTTTTAGGTCTGGAGACAAATTTCTATTTTTTATCAAAGGTGTTTTGTGATTGGATTGAGGAAGAATTACTTCCAACTTTATTTCATTACTGGATGCTGTAACAAGTAAGAGTTTCTGAATCTATTGATAAGTTAACTATTTCAATATTTTTTGCAGTTCGTGTCTCTAATGATGAAAGAAAATCGTTGTGTTAATGTGTGATTAACGTTAGAGCTAAGGAAACTAATTTTCTTGCCATCATCTTATTGCATGCATATTTTTCTTACGATAATTGTATCTCAGTCAATAATTGAAATACCAACAAGTTAATGTATTAGTACTAGGCTTGTCACATGTGTGAACATCTTTATCTGCATGATTGAGCACGAGGGTTATCCCAATATTATCCTTCTTCAGTAGTTAAAAAATCTCATCTTCCATTTGGTTTATACCAACACCTCTCATTTTATTAATTTCATCTAATAAAAGAAAATACAAAAAAAGAACATTTAAACTCAAGGAGGAACTTTCATAGGAAGATACCCTGTCAGTCACCAAGTAAATCCCATCGATAATTTATCTAGATTGAAAGATCTAGAGAACCATTCCACAATTGAAAGTTGCAGAGTCTAATTGGGACTCTAAGGCAGCTTTGGTTCCTGATGTTGATATAAAGGGACTTCAGACCCCTCAACATAATTGGTGCTATAAGGAGGGCCTATGAATGAATGTATAACAATATTTCTGATATAATATTTCACATAGCCTACAGATTCAAAACAACCCACATGCATGGCTAGTCATTCTCAAGACATCCCACATACACTAAGTACTCCTAAAATGAGTAACTCACCCCAGAACGAGGAAGAACGTATATTCCCTGAAATACCCTACGCTCTCCCTCACGAGGAGTTGAACTAGTTCAAAAGAAACATGAGAGATTACACTCAAAAAATTGGAACATTACCCTTAGCTATGTTACTTCCTCGTAGAAAACAAGTAAGAATACCAGTGGTTGATACTGTCAATTAGATTTTTTATCACACAGTATAAGACCTGATATATTTTTTCCTCACTGAGATTGAACATCCCCTTAATCTGATCCTTGAAACACAAGTTGGTAACTACCATGAGCCCGACGATTTTGAATCAGACGAGGAAGTGTTTAATTTGGATCGCTCAGCTTCAGAGTCAGATGACATGGAGGATAAACATGATAATAATGAATAAATGGGAAACCCACCTCAAAATAGTCAACCTTGGTTGGCCAGAGATGCTCTGGAAATCCCCGGATGGGTACATAACCTCCCTCGACATCCAGAAAAATTACTTCCCAAGTTTGACCCTGAAACCTCCAAATTTCCAGAAGATCATATTAAAAAGTTCATACTAGCCATTAGATTGATGCATGTCCAACATGAAGATGTAGTATGTAGGATTTTCCCCTATACCTTTGAGAATTCAGCCTCTACATGGTATTTTAACTTTCCTGTAGGGTCCATAACTAGTTGGAAAAAGTTTCAAAAATACTGCTTAGACAAATTTGCAGAAGAAACCACCACGGGAGATTTAATGGCTAAACTGTTCACTGCCACCACGAGTTCAAAAGAAAAGGTTAAAGAATTCAATCAAAGATTTACCACAATCCTTAACAAATTTCAACCCAAAGCTAAACCCACTCAAGATTTGCAAATTGAGGTATATGCTAATGGTATCCCTGCTTCTATTTCCATGTTTGTGAAAAGCGATGTAAAGCATACCCTAGCTGAAAATTTCGAGGAAGACAAAACGATTGAATTCCAAATGAATGGATGTAAAGAGGGCCAGGTCTCACTGGTCAGGAAGGAATATCAACCTCCACCCAGGAGAGGACTCTTGTTGACTAGACCCCCAGGAAAACAAATAGAGCAACGTCCTAAAAAGGGAAGTGGAGACATAGAATACCTACAATGGATGATAAGGAAACTATCAAATGAAATAGTGGACATGGAAAGAAGCGTAGGGGAAGGAAACCAAGGCCAAAGGCCTTATAAACCCTTTTTTAACAGAAACCCAACTTTCAAAGCAATTGAACCTCCCCCATCCAACTTAAACATCGACCTGGGTAATGTAGCATCTGACTCTTTTTGTACGTATCATAAAGAGAAACATTCTGAAAGAGACTACCCCCAATGGGTGTACACTATGAACTTAATGGCCTATCGGTTCCTAAACGAGGTTTCTCTTACAAAACAATTGAGCGGCTTAGTAGTGAATATCATCGGTCAGGAGGAAATTGATCTGTTGTAAGAAACAACTATGTTGTTATGGGATCCTAACTTACCAATGCCTTCTGATGATGTATTTGATGTTCAAGAACCACCTGCTGAGGTTTTGTCTGTGCAAATGCATAGTAAGGTTCATCTGATCTCAAATGACTTTACCATTGTCCAAACTTTGAGACGAAAACAAACAGTTGATCACCTGGAAGCATCTTTGGTCTCCCAGAGGAATCCCATACACATTCATACACGAGAGTCACCCAAGCTAGACTGCAACATAGTAGAATACTTAAAAAAGTTGAAGGCTAATGTGTGGGTCATGGATATGTGTAGAATTCCTCAGCAAAAAGACTTTTTGTTAAAATCCTTGAAGTCAATAGAATCCCCTAGAACAAGTGCTAACCTAGGAGAAGTCCCAACTCCCACAGATCCAAAGAATAAACTAGACATGAATGCTTTCTCTGTAGATAAAAAAAAATCCTTTTGTCCCACCTTTCCTTTTCACGTTTGAAGTCTTTGATAGAAACCTTCATAATTGTTTAGTCGACTCAGGGGAATCCTCCAATGTCATGCATTATCTATCTACAAGAAATTAAATGAAGTCTCACTCAAGAGTGATAAACACGTTATACAACTAGACAAAACTCAAGTGAAAGTTATTGGGGAAATCAAGGATGTCATGATAAGAATGGATACACACCCCAATTTTTTTCAAGTAATTGACATCATTGTAGTAGATATATCGAAAGCTTATGGAATGCTACTTAGTCGCGATTGGTTCGATAAATTGAATGGATACTTTAGAATGGACTGGGACCACCTCTGGTTTCCATTAAAGGAAATTTCCAACATGATTAGGATATATAGGGACAAGTATCTCAATCATATTGTCACCGATTTAGAAGCTTTCAATGAACCCTTGTCGATAGATTTCCCTGTTCTAGGAAACTACTCCTACGATTATGATTTCAGAAATTTCGCACCTTAATAGTCTGATGTACCTCTCACTCAAAATTCCAAAATGGATTTTCAAGTGAATATAATGGTGAAGACAGAAGAAAACCTATTATGTCAAGAACCTATGTTGGAAATACCAGAAAAATCATGCGGAGATGAGGAAATAACTAGGAATGAAGAAGTTGATACATTTCTCTCACAAGTTTGGACGTTCTACTTTGATGGGTCTAAATCACAAGAAGGATCAGGATCAAGATGTATCCTCATTGACCCAAATGGGAAGAGGAATTTCCTGTCCTGAAGACTAGATTTTGAATGCACTAATAATACTGTTGAGTATGAAGCTTTGGTGCAGGGACTGAAGAGATCCATAGAATTAAATGTTAAAGAACTAAAAGTTTTTGGGGAATTTGAGATCATTGTCAGAAAAGTAAGAAAGTAAAGAATACTATACATTGCAACTCACTCCACCTGAGGAATTATCAATAGAAGGAGCAAAGGATAATATAACATTTTGAGGCCTTCAATGTCACAGTGATTCCTAGGACAAATAATACTCTTGCCAATTCCCTACCCACTGTTGCCTCAAGGATATCCCCTTTATAAGACTATGAAGCCTCCAGGTTCACTATGTAACTACTCTACAAACCATCAGTGCCCAAAAATATTTCTAATTGGAAGGTATTTGAAGGAGATGAACAGATTATAGACTTCCTAACCAATCAGTAAAGTTTTAAAGACCTGGCTATTGACGATGAAGTATTCCAAGAGAAACTAGTAGAAACTGATTCCCATGAACAAAGAGGTCAAAAATATCAGTCTTGTAACAAACTAAAGTTTCACACGATACTGAAAGGGGTATCCGACTTCGAGAACCTATTTGATTTAGGGGAAATATTTAAAGGGTAAAAAAACACAAAGATGGGGAGTTCGTGTCCCATGTACGAGACTATAAATCTAGGAACCCTGGAAAACCAAAAGAATATAAATCTAGGAAAAACAGTGTCTAAAGAAGAAAGGAAAGCCTATATCAAGATTTTGAAAGAGTATCAACATGTTTTTGCATGGTCCTTTCGAGATATGAATACTTATGAAACTCACATCATTCAACACACTGTTGGATTATTGAGAGGGGGGGTGAATGAGTAATAACGTAATTGTAATCCTTTTTCTCCAAATAATCCAAGTGTTATATCAATGTAGAATTATTATCCAATAATGAGAAATAAGAAATGAGCAATCACATACATACACAGTACACCAGTGTTTTACGTGGAAACCCAAATCGGGAGAAAACCACATAATGATTTTTCTTATATGTCTTGAAGAATTATATTCATTGGAAGCACCAACTTCCTTTATTTTCTAGCTTCAAATGGAAGGAGGCTCCAACCCCCTAGTTTCTCAGGCTACAACCTGAGGGAAGCTCCAACTCCCCAATTCTCTGTCTACAACCCCCTAAGTTATCCAGCTACAACCACCTGTCTTTGCCCCGTCCAAACACCCTGAAGTAAAAGTAGAATGATGGAACCACTGTCACACTATCACTGTGATATATACTGCTGTAAACATGTACCAATAAACCTAAACCATGCATCAACATATACCATAAACAAGTGCATCAACCATGCACCAACCTATATGAAACAATCTCTAATCAACATGTACCATAAAAAAGTGCATCAAACATGCACCAAGTATGTACCAATCATGTGTCAAGTACTCATCGACTATGACTCATCAATATGTACCAACATCATCAACTATACACCTCATGTATGTGCCAACTCATCAATTACTTGTCTCAAGCATGTACCCAACTTGTACCTCAACCAAAATCCCTCATCAATTTCATCATCCAAATATGATTTGTAAATCTGTAATAGACCTGGTGTATATGATCACATACCTGCAAAACTTCCTTAACTTTAACAACAAGAGACTAGCATTTTCATCAAACGTTTCTTTAGTCTCACAAGACTAGTTTTGGATTAGTCAACAACCCTAACTTGAAATAATCATAACTTTGTACCTATAATGAATAATGTTTTGAAACTGATACACAATGTTCTTCAATGTGTTTTACTCAATTCCTCCAGGTTTCACTACTTGGAACCTCTCATAAAAGGAGTTATGGAAAAAATGGCACACCTTGTTGAATTCTGGCTTATTCTAGAGAGCGAGCTTGTATAGTGTGCCCTTCATGGAATATTTATTGAATTGATATGAAAATGTTACAAAGCATACTAAATATTGTACTATAACAAACACATTTTTTCTTACTTCATTTAGATCTATTATGAACAAGTTATGACATTTTTACATGAAACACTTGTTTTTTACTAGTTTTAGAACTAGCCACAAACCCTATTTTCCACGGAGTGTAACTCCAAAAATACAACGAAACACACGATGAATTTTTTACCACATATACTTAGATATGTTTCCTCAATGGAATAGAAATTTCACGGTCTGAATCATTCTAGAAAACAATTTATTGTGAAAATGGTGAGATGACCTGAAAAAACATACCTTAGAAAGCATCATCAAAAGAATTTATCCTTCCTTGAATTCCAGCATTCTTTTCTTCACTTTCCTCAGAAATTCGGCTTATATATCATTTGGTTACCTTACAAACCTATAGGTATTCAATATTCTCAAGTGTGCTTCAAATGAGAGAGCCTTGACTCTTATTTATACTCTCCAAGTAGTTTCCTTAAAAACATGTTCTAGGTCACTTTACCCACTTTCCTTATTTTAGGGTTAACCCACTTCTAATTTCTCCATTAAATTTATTATTTAAATAATTTATTTTGTATTCACTTTGAATTATAGTACACTCATAACTTCACTTTATTATTTACCTTCTAAAATCTCTTAAACTACTTTGACTACTTTGACCTTTTGGGGCTTCAAGCATACATAGGAGGGTCCTCCAACTTCATAAGGAGATAACTCTCAAACTGTGAAGATTTATGTGATGTTGCACATACCATACAAAATGGCACGACATGTAATATGCATATAGAAGAGTATTACCTGCAAATATATCATAACTCATACTGTTATCCATCAAACAAACTTGGGTCCATTACCTAAACCTGGGTTCTCCAACTTCACATGGCCATAACTCTCTCACCGTGAGGAGTTATGTGACGTTCCACATACCACCAGAAATGGCGTGACAAGAAATATGCATATAGGATAGTTTCACTAAAAAATTCATTGTCCTTCATCTCATTATTCCACCATTAATCATGGGTTCTCTCACTCTGCAAAGCGTCTTCCCGTGAGGGATTTCACCATAAGGGGACAACTTTGGAGTTCATCCATATTTACTTCTTATCAACCATGATAAGAGAATAATGATTCATATTTACATTAAACAAACTTGGGTTCATTACCCAAACCTATGTTCTATGGGGATTTCTTCAAGGGTTCACATCAATGACAACCAACCTTAATCAACAATCTCCCCCTTTGGCATTGATGGAAACACTATGATGAAACAATGAAATCATATCACTCATGCTCCCCCTGGAACCATGCCTCTGTCCTTTGCATCTGATAAATCTTTCCCCCTTTTTCATCAATGGCAAAGGTATCTTTCCATCCAGGGCTGCTCCTCTTAATTGAATTGTCCTCTTATGGTGCTTCCTCATGTAAATCTAAGACATATAAGATAAGCATTCAAAAAAAAATCATTTTGGAGTATGAATAACTTCAAGTATATGGCGAAGATATTAAAAGGCTTTCCGTGGAAGTGGTTTTGTGAAGATGTCTGCCCCTTGTTCTTTTGTGCCCACATACTCAACTCTGATGTTCTTTTCTACAACCTTCTCCCGTAGAAAGTGATACTTGATTGGAATGTGCTTCGTCTTGGAGTGCATCACAGGGTTCTTCGAGATACTGATAATGCTTGTATTATCACAATATATTAGAATGGGCTCATCATATCTGTCAGAGTTTGTTTCATCCAAAGAACCTGTGTACAACATGATGTTGCTGCAATATACTCTTCCTTGGCCGTAGATAGAGATATTCATGATTGTTTTTTGCTTAGCCATGATACCAAACACTCACCTAAGTATAATGCTGCTCCATTGGTGCTTCGTCGATCATCAATACAGCCTTCCCAATCTGCATTTGTGTAGGCAATAAGTGATAGATCTTTTCCTTTTGGATGCCATAATCCAAACTCTTATGTTCCATTGAGATATCCAAAAATCCTCTTTACTGCTAATACATCCGATTCCTTTGGTGCTGCTTAAAATCATGCCACCTTTCCAACTATCTGCATTACATCTGGTCTAGATGTTGTCACATATAGTAGGCTACCAATCATTGACCTGTATTTCCTCTAATCTGTAGACTTTGAATCATCAACTTTTCTCAACTTGCAACTGGCTTGCATGGGAGTGATAACTGGTTTGCAATATTCCATTCCGAACCTCTTTAACATTTCTCTGATATACCTAGTTTGAGAAATAAAAATTCCTTGGTTTCTTTGACGTATCTAAAGTCCCAGAAAAAAAGATAGTTCTCCAAGTAATGACATTTCAAATTCATTCTTCTTATCTTTTGTAAATTTATGGCTTAACCTGCCATCATCACTACCAAAAATAATATCATCAACATAAACTTCAACTAATAAAATATTACCTTGACTTACCTTGATGTAGAGGTTGTTGTCTGTAGTTCCTTTTCTGAACCCTACCTGCTATAGATACTTATCTAGTCTAGAGTACCATGCTCTAGGAGCCTATTTTAGACCATACAAGGCCCTCTTTAATTTACACACATAATCTGCATTCTCTGACAGTTGAAATCCTTCTAGTTGTTCAATGTAGACTTCTTCTTCAAGTTATCCATTCAGAAAAGATGATTTTATGTCCATCTGATACACTTTAATATTTTTGGAGCATGCATAAGCTAAAAACAAACATATTTCTTCCATTATGGAAACTGGGGCAAATGTCTGTTCAAAGCCGATTCCTTCAATCTGTGCATATTCTTTACATACCAATCTAGCTTTGTTCCTTGTAACCTGTCAATATTCATTCAATTTATTCCTAAAGACCCACTTTGTGCCGATCATATTCATATTCTTTGGTCTTGGAACTAGTTCCCAAGTATCATTTTTCTCTATTTGATCCAATTCTTCATTCATGGCTTTATTCCAAAATTCATCCTTGTTGGCTTCTTCAAAACAGTTTGGTTCAATTGTAGATAAGAGTGCTAGGTGTGTTTGTTCTGGTGAACGGATTTTTGTTCTAGTCTCAACTCCTGCATCCTTGTTTCCAATAATCTGATCGAAAGGATGATTCTTCTGTATTCGTTTTCTAGGTGTCTTTAGAGATACTTGCTAAACTTGCTCTTCTATTTCTGTTGGATTCTCTTCATCTTCATCTTCTACTTCCTCTTCTGCTTCTTCTTCGAAAAGTTGTTCCATTGATTTGTTTTCTTCTTCCTTTGATTCTGGTCTGCCTGTTTCATCAATTGTTACGTTGATTCTTTCCACAACTTTGTTCAATATTAGATTGTAACACTTGTATGATTTCCTTTTACTTGAGTAACCAACAAGTACTCCTTTGTCCACATGAGAGTCAAAATTTCTCATTCTACCATCTTTTCTTTTGAAGTAGCATTTTCTTCCAAAAACTCTGAAGTGCTTCACATTTGTTGGTCTTCCTTTCCATAGCTCGTAGAGAGTTTTATTAGTGTTGTTTCTGAGCATTAATCTGTTTTGAATGTGAACTGTTGTATGCACTGCCTGTGTCCAAAATATATCTGTCAATTTGGAATCCATTAGCATTGTTCGAGCCATTTCCTTTACTGTCCTATTCTTTCTTTCAACAACTCCATTCTTTTGAGGTGTCCTAGCAACAAAGAATTGTCTTTTTATTCCATGACTACTGCAGTAGTCCATAAATTAATTTGAAGTGAAATATCCTCCATTATTATATCTCAAGCATTTGATTCTTGAATCCATCTCATTTTCAACCATTTCCTTGTAGATCTTGAAGTTTTCAAAAGCTTCTGACTTGTTCTTGAGAAAGAAAACTGCAGTCATTCTTGTATAATCATCAACTAATAACATAAAGTATCTCTCACCTTTTAAGACCTTTGTTGTAGTTGGTCCAACTATATCAGTATGCACAATTTCCAGTGTTCTTGTTGTTGAATATTCCTTTGATTTGAACCTGTACTTTGTTTTCTTTCCTTGTTGACAGTGCTTGCATAAAGTGTTGGTTGGTTTTGTGATTTGGGACATTTCTCTGACTGCTTCTCTTTTGCTAACTTTGATTTGGTTATAAAAATTCATGTGACCCATTCTTCTATGCCATAGCCAACTTTCATCTTCCTTTCCTAGACAACACTTTTCATTTCCAATTTCACTTAGCACATATATGTTGTTTGAAGTTCTTGCAGTTGTACCGACCAATTTCCCTAAACCTTCTCTTCTTATCTCACACTTTTGTGAATCGAAAGTAACTTTATGACCTTGGTAACACATTTGAATCACACTTATAATATTATGTTTCATATATTCTACCAGTAGAACATTTTGTGCCTTTTCATTCTTGTTCCCAATTCAGATTGTTCCCTCTCCAATGATTTTGGCTGAATTATCATTTCTGAAGGAGACTGGTCCATTTATTTCCTTTCGCAATGTAAGAAATTTGTCTCTATCACCTATCATGTGTTTTAAACACCCACTGTCAACATACCAACCCTGTTTCTTCTGCTTATCTTATAGAGAGATTGTGCATTCTTCATTTCTATATTGATCTTTCTTTCTTATCCATGTCATTTTCTGAGGTTCTTGTCTGTGACTGTTGTGATTTTGTTGAGGTTCTTTAGGAGGGGCTTCCATTCTGCAATCTTTGGCCACATGTCCAAAATTGTTACATTTGTAACATTCCACTTTAGTGCTCGAATATTCAAACCTATTGTAACTTATTCTTTGTGTTTTACTAAGTCTTATTGAATAACCCCTTTGTGTATGACTCTCAAAGTTGTTATTGTTTCTGTTGTTATCTCTGCAATTCACAGCTTTATGTCCAAAATTATTACATGCATAACATAAACCAAAAATTATAGTTTGATACTTGGGAGTTGAATATCTTCTGAAAGGAGGTGCTCTTATGAATCCTTCTTCTTCTTGAGGCCCATCTGTTTGTTTTTTATTCTGAAATATGAATCTTCTCGGTGGAGGAGTGTCCCTGTAATCTTCCTTGTATATCTTCCTATCCCATCTGATTGTTTCTGCATAGCTTTTTGGATTTGTTTCTTTCTCTATTGTTTTGGAGATTGATCCCTTTTCTATCTGATTGTTTCCAAGTCTAGACTTGTCAAGATTATATTTTTGACTACTGATAATGTCATCCAGAAATTTTGAGCTATTCTGCCAATTTTTATTTTGAATATCCTTTCTTAGTGTGACAATCTCTTCTTCCAAGTTTCCAATGATCTTGTCCTTTTCTTATAGTTGTTCTTTGAGTTCTTCTTCAATTCTTTTATCTTCTTCTATTTGAACCTTCAATTTTGTGATCATTTGTTCTAGTTCTCGAGTGTCCTTTTTCTTGT
>JASDQU010013074.1:52310-80285 GCA_032191745.1 Picea mariana | reverse complement strand
TTTATTTGGTGTACATATAGTACAATGGGTTTTTTTTTGTTGGGGGGGGGAGGGGGAAAATTTTTCCGCAAATAGTGCAAATTTTGGCTATGATGTACACTTCTATAATGGGGGGTTCAGAAAACCTTGTATTACTACCATTTTTGTGCACATGTTTGGCATGAAAAATTGGCATGTAAATTGATGTAATTTCCATGTAAAGGCCCTATAATTTGATGTGAAATTATAATGAAGCATTGTAATGGATTTTAGCCACTCCTAGGTGAGGAAGAGAGTGAGAGGAAATTTCCATGCCTAAGCCTTAATTGGCTTATTTGTAATCATCATGTAATCAGTTGAGTGAGGCGATTTTCCTAAGACATATTGGCATTCATTGTAAACTTGACCAATGAGTATGATTATAAACTATTGGCAAGTAAGTTACTCCAAATATTGAAGTACAAGTCATCAAATATACGTTGAAAATTTATGCAGATGTGGGTTTCGAAATTTCACCTCTAAAGAACAGAGGTGAAGGAAACAGGGGTGTGCCTTTTTCCATACATTTTCTTTGTAGCAGTTGCAGGTGTTGGCTTTATATTCTGATTCTGATATACGTGGGAGAAGAAGTCTTGAAGGAATGTGCCTTTTGACATTTTCATAGATATACAGTTGATAATTTTGGAGACCAAAAGTTTCTTTTGTGGAGAGGCATGATCCAAGAGGATCTCCACACATAGAAGGATCACCAAGTTGATTTGAAGTTGGTTTGTTACGAGGAAAATATCTCTATGGATAGGGTAAATCACAACAGATGGAAATGACTACAGAAATCAACTCTATCCCATAACGTGATATATAAACCAATGTGCAAGCGAGATAAGAAAGATGCCTACCTCGTCCAGATGTTCGATGATGTCCATCGTTGAGAAATTTGACCCAAAGCTATATACCTGCAACAAGTTCTCTACAAACAAGCAAAACAAGCATATGGTGGTAGTATAAAAGGTTAGCACATTAGATAGCATAATCCATTAATATACATAACAAATACTCCCATGGATAATAATTCATATATTTGAAAGATATTAATTGGATGGAAAAAGAGTATTTCTATTAATAAATGATCAGCAGAAGTGAAAATATTACAAACTTTCATGTCGACATGGTTCGGAACCAACAAACTAAGTTCCTTAGAGCTAGGCCTCCACCATTTCAGTCCTCCATCAAAGGCAAAATCATAGAAGGGATACAATGAGGTTATCCATCAATAAGGGAAGATCTTGGGGGTTGAACACTATGTTCAGACTTAAAGGACAAAGGGATGTAGACTTAATATGAAGTAAATAATTTCTCCGGAGTAACTTTGCTCTCAAAGTTGAATTCTATCTCCCTTTCCATAGCTCGGAATTGTCCCATTTATAGCCTTCAAAATGGCACTGAAGGGTCTAGTCAGAACATTTCTAGTATATGGAAGGCTAAGGATCAGAGATCTCATGTCGTGACATGGAAATCCGAACATTTAATTTTCATTTCCTGGCACAAATCCTGATGTACGCGGGCTGTAGTGTAGCAGCCTGCGTATACGCTTGTTGTATAGTGTGCAAGATGCATACAAGTGGAAAATTTTGAATTTTTGTCTCTGGATTTTATCAACAGGGAAGATAAGTCTACATAGGGAAATGGAATAAGGCCCTCTATGAAATATTGCATAGGGTGAGGAAAATCTTTCTATAACAGATACCCCCTAATGTGTGAGGTTAGAGAAGTATATATGATTTCTGAAATACATTATGAACAACCCATAAGTGGAGTGGTAGGGAACCAACTGGACGAACTAGTTGCTCATTACATTCTACACTGACTTTGCATACATGGCTGCCAATAAATTTACACTACAGATCCATGTGGAAATATACCAAACATGTGTTTGTGGCCATGAATAGGAAAATGCAAATGCGGTTACATGTCAATATCTATCATATTCACGATCAAGGCCCAGTAGAACCAATCTCAAAACCAATCTGAATATATGTGTATACCATGGAGTAAAATCTGATCTCCCATGATCACTGACGTCGTATAGGTACTAGTCCAATGAAAAGGAAGAAACAACTCAGGAAATTTGTGGCCTCATGGTGATGTCTTCAAGTCTTCTACGTAATATGCCAAGGGTGAAAGTATACATTATGTGAATAAAGGATTTGAGTTCAAACACAATGAGACATCATTTGATTACCGGTCATTGATGTATACCGTTAACAAACGTGAGACAACCTACCAATAATGAAAGTAGGTATCAAGGCACCGAGTACATTCTTACAAGTGTGAATAAAGGAGTCAGTGTTGAACACCTGAAAAATCCATCAATCAGGAGACATTGATGTATTATCAACTGTCAATGGTCAGAGAGCTTGCCACTGATGACTACAAGCCTCAAGGTACTCATAAGACTCTAGGTCTCGTTTCCAGAAAAATGGGTTGAAGGCGATGGAAAGAGACCCGCCGAAAGGAGGGAATTAAGGCATATATCATCAGTCAGCACGAGGTACAAAGCAAGAGCTTCATGATTTGGTGTAAATCATATGAAGAACATGTTCACGAACCAATGACCCTGTGCGCCTTTTGTGTGTTCCAAGTGCAAGAGGTACACGAAAAATACCCTCTGAATAAAAATCAATGATGAAAATTGTCGACAAAGGCGAGGAAACTACCAATAAGGCTAATGGAATCCAAGACACTGTATGAATCCCAATGTGTGAATAGATTATTGTCGTTGAACACAAGGGAAACCACCTAGTAAACAACCAATGATGAAATGTCGACTGTTGGGTTCAAGGTTACCTACCAATGATGAAAGTAGGTCCAGGGTGCATGATAGGACTACAATATCATGTGATTCTGAGACAAACTGAGGGTATGGACGACATGCAAAGTCAAGAGTTCTGAGGAGTGGCCGACTTAGGTTGATAGACTTCCTTTCAACAAGAGCATGAGACATGTGGAGGACTCCAACAACATATACCTGATGATGAAACCATGAGATGCAGGAGGCATCAATGAAATGCTTTGTAGGGACTGGAAGAGTAACTAGTCGGTAGAGAAGACTCTGTAACGAATGCATCCTCCTAAGTCCATGATAATTCCAAAATTATGATGATGAATGGACTCAATAACTTTTTTCTCGGTTCAAAGGTGACACGACTGCTGCCAATATGAGATAATACTCCCTTCCCACCTGTATTTTTTTGTTTTTTCATAGACAAATGAATTATATGATACAAAGGAGGAAATGAGTGTCGCAAGTAATCAAAACTAGTTCCAACAGTGGAACATACCTATGCTCAATGCAGCGAAGTGCATGCGGGAGATGGAAACTTGAGAGAATGTTCCCTCCTAGGTATAGGGTGTCAAATTGTGAAGGATATAAACAAGTCTCTGCTAGGTTGAGGATGCAAAACTACTGAGGAAAATGGTTTATAACGCAAATCGAGAACCGACTATAGGCTCAATACTGCAAGCAAGGGCAATTGATGAAATCACAACTTAATGCCAAAAAATGTCATTTTTTATGTCTTTTAGTCTACTTGGTGTGAAAAAGGGATAACTTGTGCCAAATAAACGTCTTTTCAAAACCAATTTATGAGTGTGAAAAAGACAAGTTCACTTGACGATATTTTCATTTTTTGATAACGAGTCGGAAAAGAGATTAACTAAGACTCACAACCTTTCAAGTCCAATTTAACAAGTGTGAAAGGAACAAATCACTCGACAATATTTTTGGTTTTCAGACAAGTCAAAAAATAGCTTAACTAGGACTCATGACCTTTCAAGTCCAATTAACGAGTGTAAAAGGGACAAATTCACTTGACAATCTTTTCGGTTTTTAGAGGAGTCAGAAAAGGGCTTAAATCAGACTCACGGATGTTGTTCTAAGAAACATATAAAGGGGGAGGCCAAGGATCCCATGCAGGACTTCTGTGAAAGGTCAGTAACTTACGAAGAGCTAACACAAGCTTGGGAAAACCCAAAGCTTTCCAAGTCGAGGAGGATAAAATACTTGTAGAGGTTACCTTATCTACAATATATAGAAGAATACCCCTTATCTGGAAGGGTGTAGAAGAAGAAAGTCGAGGCTCTACAAGATCATTCCAATCAAAGGAAACCACCCTAGGACCTAGACGAAGCATACTCGCAGAGAGTGGAATGCTCCCTAGTGAAGAAGGTATAGAACTAGAAACGCTAAGGACATGGTCGAAGGACGCATCACCCTCCAAAAGAAGAGTGGGATTGACCGAATATTGCATCGGTAATGTCACTTCCTTGGGCTTGTTACTCTCTAAGAGAAGAGCGGGGTCAGCCAAATATTTCATCGACACGACCACTTCTTCAACCATTGGTTGAATAGGATGAGTGAAAACAAGGTCAAGAGGTGTATCACCCCAAAAAATAGGATTGTTGTCGGTCGAAGATTGCATTGACACGACCGCTAGTTGAATAGGATGCGAGACAAAAAGGTCAAGGGATGCATCATCCCCTAAAGGAAGAAGGGAGTCAGTCAAATATCACATCAGTGTGACTATTGTATTAACCCAAGAAGGTTGGGAAGACAAAGACGACTCAGAACCCAAAGAGCCCCCAGGAAAGGAACACACTTCTTGTACCACAACAGTAGTAGGGCACAAACAAGTAAGGTGATCTCATTTTCAAAGCCTACAAAGGATATTGGGCTTACGTCTTTCACGTCTAGGCTTCTCAATCGTATGAATGCCCCTAGCATGACTTGCAGTGGCTGGTGACATGCTCCCAACATGACATGCAAAGGCTAGTAGAAAATCTCCAACATGACTAGCAGAGGTTGGTGATGAATCTCCAACATGGCTAGTAGAGGTTGGTGATGTATGTGCAGTGTGACTAGAAATGACTATACTTGTGCCCCTAGCATGACATGCAACGGTTGGTTGTTGGTATTCAACATGAATAGCGGAGGTTTTTGACCCATATCCAACATGACTAACAAAGGTTGGTGATATAATTCCAGTATGTGGTTGACCCTCACAAGACGCAGTTGAGGAAGGTAGGGTCCAAAGATCACTAAAATAGAAAGTGCAGAAAGGAATGGACCTCCTTATTGATATGGGCCTACTGGACATGGAATAAACATGATGGCTCAGTTTCGCGAAGTCGAAAGTTCTTATAAGGGAAGAATACATTTTGACACCAACATTCTCCATTTTTAGTTGAGAATTGTTGATTACAAGGATCGACGGTCCAATAGATGCATTATGACTAGAGCACAAAAAGGATAACTGATCGATCATCACGATCTTCCCTTCATGAGGAAAACAAAGAGTATGGAAGATTGACGACATGATGGAAATCATAACATAAGTCCAATTGTGACCTAGTAACAGGTTATAATCAAGAGGCACATCAACTACCTCTACCTCCACCTCTATCGTCTTCCCACCTAACTAGACCGAAAAAGCAGGGAGAATACCATGAGGGCAGAAGGAATGACCATCAAAAGCAATAAACATGTTCGATGTCTTGGAAAGAGTCGAAGAACTAAGATATTTCCAACAGACCAGGGACATCACAGGTGTAGTAGTGCCTTCATAAACAACTACATGTTTGATGGTATACTTTGAGTACTCCACATGTATTTGGAAAGCCACATGGTAAGGAAAGCAAGGCTTAACATCCATGACATCAAAATTGATAAATTTTAAGCCACTGGGTTCTAGAGATCCTAAAGAAGAGAGTAAGGCATTCCTCTATGAAGGACACATCAGAAGTACCTCCAAATCCAACATCGCACAAGGGGTTTGATCCAGGTTCTCAACAATAGAGTAGTTCTAGGCGGCTCTAGAATTTGGATTATGGGTAGAGAGCTTGAGTACTCCTTTCTGAATACGAGGCGGTGGCTCATGTTTCTAAATCTGTAAAGTCATCTTCAGAGGAGGAGAAGGAGATTCTAGACTAGGAATAGCTTGTGAAGAGCTATAGTCTCGAGATCGAGTGGCAACATTAACTTTTGCATTGACCATATTGATACATAAACGATCGCCATCTTGCAACTGTTGGTTTTGACTCCCACCAGCCTCATTTATGGCATGTGAGGAGCTCGAGGTTAGGTGTTGATTATGTGGGAATGGATTCATCAGCACGACAGGCGATTGAGATAATAGCCTCACAACTTCTGCAAGTTTGGGGCATAAATGGGTAAGGTGATCATCTGTGCAAAGCTTATAGAGAAACTTTACCTTACGTATTTCTCATTTTCCCTCTCCAACATTACTACCCATCTTATCATTATTATTATTGTCCTTGGTTTTATTACCATTTTCCCCACCCTTACAGTTATTATGTCCTTTATTCTTATTCCCTCCTGGTTGTTGGTTTCTATTTGGGTTGGACAACGATTGCACAGAATGTACATCTTCCGAATGAGTGGGGTTGGAAGACAGACGAGTTTGGCCCTCCTGCAGACTGGTTTAAAGACAACTCTTTCAAATGGTTTGTCAGCTAGTCTGCGGACTTTACATTGGCGACACCTACAATGCCATCGACATGAGGTCCGATATTTTTCCTAGGGTCGCAATTTGACCGCAATGCATTACGAATAAGGTCATATAATATCCCGGACTGAGCATATATCAAGTCTACCTGGTAGGCTCTAAAGATCGCTTCTTCCTCAGTGGTAACCCCAGAAGTAGCAACGTCCTTCGAGATAGGATCATGCAAAGACTTAAGGAACCATTCTAAAAGAAAGGCCAAGGGTATAGGAGTCTTAATAAACCTCTTTTTTCTACACCACTCCTAGATGTGGTCTGAGATATGAGTGACGATATCTTGGCGTAAAGTTGAAAACAATTCTAGGCCAGCATCATAACGAATGGGCAACTAGAAGTGGTTAAGGAAGACCATCAACAACTTACTAAAAGTCCCATGTTCCCCCCTAGGTAGCTCAATATACCATTTCGCAGCAACTCTGATGAGGGTGTGTTGAAATAATCTTAATAGAATAGAACCATCATTAAGGGAATTTGATGAGCACCAAAGGTGAAAGAAAATGGTGTGGTCACCAGGATCCTCTCCATTCTTAACCTCAAACTTCAGGATGCTCGAAGGAATTTTGGTGGGAATGGGGGACCATGTAGGATCATGACTCATAGGTTCATTCATTAACTTACGCAAGTCTGGAAGAATAAGGGTGGCTAGAAAAGGGAGATTTGGTTGCGACATCTGGCCCCAAGCTCCCGAGAAAGATTTTTCTTGTGGAAATGCAGGCCATCCAGGGTTTTGGTAAACACCATGGCCCTGTCCGGCATTATAAATCCCTCCTCTGGGATGATTTATAAAAGGTTGGTTGGGCATCATTCTAGCTGGAATGTTCCATTGAGGGTTATAGAAATTGCCCCCATCCAGATTGGATCCAGGTTGTGGGTTTCCCAAAGCGTGAAACTCACCTCCTCCGAGTGGTAACCCAAAGGATAGAGGCGGATTCGTCATGCCAAATGTATTGATTGGAATTTGCACAAAGGAGGTAGGGTTGTAGGATGGAACTTGAGCTGAAGCTTGTCCACCAGATTGACTATTCTACCCAGAAGTAGGAGGATTGGACCCAGGGTTAAACAAAGGAATGCCTCCCATATTAGGAGTCATTTGAGGGATTTGAGATCCACCAAACGAAAAGGGAGTGTATCGAGGTGTACTGCCCCAAATCCCAATGCTAGAATTAGGGCCAGCAGCTGGGATGGAGTTCAAAAACTGTGAAGTGAAGTTAGGCATACCATAAGAAGAGGGGCTAGAAGCCATAGGGATGGACTAAACATTATATCCTAGTGAGTGGCCAAGAGACCCAAAGGGGTTTGAGGCGGTAGCTTGAGCATTTTCTATAGGTTGGGCCATAGTAATTATAGGTACCTCCCACACTACAGCCATAGAGGTTGAAGGAGTCGAAGGGGTGCCATTAACTATAGTAGGTATGAGATTCGAAGGGATCCCAATGTTTTGAAGAATAGGTTCAGTACTCATCCTTGTAGAATCACAAGTCTGAATGGTGGATGTGTGTGTACCACTCCTAATAACTCTACGCCTTTTAGAAATCCGATGGTAACTATAACAAGAAACGTGACCAACGGGGAGGCTGGTCTAAATCCACGATGACTTAAGACTCTAAAGATAAAAATATATCCTAAGACCAACTAGTAATCAAAGAGCACACCAAAATTCAAGAGACCAATATGCATGCAAATGGGGTAAAGTGGTTGAGTGGCCTCCCTCCCTAAAGAAGGTATATCTCGTTCAAGAGGGGCCTGAGACTCCCTACTAAAGATCGGAGGTAACATAATTAGTTATAAGGGCTCTCGTGGGCTTAACAACCAGTCGGTCAGATCCCCCCAGAGAGGTAATCCTCCATAAAGGTTATGTGTTGTCTAACCCTTATCTGACCCAGGGTATTTTCATAATAACCCCTGCAAGTAACCTATGAGACACCTAAGTCAAGCAACTAATAAACCATTGTATAACCAATGCACAAGCGAGTAGTCGTAAGTTAGGTCCATCATATGGGTAGGGCAGCAAAGCCCGAAACCTTGAAAGCATCACCTCTCATGGAGGTAAGGGCACTAACAAAATCCCCAGATATGAATAGATTCCCATAAATATCTTTGAGGCTAAGAAAGTATCGGGGCGATATCCCTTCAACCAAATTCGCGCGACCTCGTGATTAACTCCGGTGTGAGTGGAGCCTCCTGATATTACCAATTATACAATGGATTTCTCCACTCCCTGACTTAGACACATATGTTGATTTAATTGCCTTGGAGAATTTTACTCACAAAATCCTATTCCAAGGCACTAAATCCTAGGCTAGTTTGTGCACCCTAGAAAATAAAATCGTGACTAGTTAATTTTAAATTATAGCGTTGATTTTAATGGCCGTGATTACTCAAAAAGGTAAGGTAGTGAAACTCATGGTGTTATGACTATGCAAGAAAAGTAAATATGAAAATAATGCAAAGTCCTAACTTTAACTTTCAATGAATGATATGCTTCTAAAAACCAATGCAATTTTCAAGTTCAACTCTACAATTCAGAAATAAAAAAGCAATCTTTCACTATATGCACTAAGCTAATGATAAAAACTCAAAAGACAAAAATGCCAAGCAATGAAAAATGCATATTTTTATTTATTTTCAATATAGCAAAACTGAAAATGCATGGACTGAAAAGTAACTTGATATATAACCCTACCGTGTATAAAAAGAGACAACTCAAGCAGGATACCAAGCAGCAAAACACCCAGCCCAATGTACAAGGAAAAATAAAAATGAGAAAATGAGGAGAAAGACTTCGCCCAGAAATTCAACCAAAAGAGGGTTTCCTGTCATCCCACAAGCACTCAACAGACACTACAAAGACCTAATAAGACTCAGCAAACATCAAATCCCACCCAACAACCACTAGACCCAACAAACTGGCAAGGCAAATTGATGTACACGATTGTTCAGGCAAACAGAGCATATATACGCATCTTGCAGTGAGACAACCTGCGTATGTACGCGAGTGTAAAGGAAAAGGGTGTGTATATGCTTCAAAACAAGGCCAGGCAAGGAAGAAAGGTTGAGAACTCAGACCTAGAGTTACCAGAAGTTGTCAAGAAATGATACGACAAGAACCACAATAGAAACGAGATAAATCTAAGGACAAAAGTACTTCAAACCATAAGAAAGAAGATTCAATTCCCAATATGGTTGCCAATTGTATTACAAGGAAAATCTATATATGGCTAGGGTAAACCACAACAGATGGAAATTACTGCAAAAATCAAATCTATCCCAGAAATGTGCTATATAAACCAATGTGTAAGCGAGATAATAAAGAGGCCTACCTCATCCATATGTTCGATGATGTCCATCGTTGAGCACTTTGACCCAAATCTACATACCTGCAACAAGTTCTCAACAAACAAGAAAAACAAGCATATGGTGGTAGTATAAAAGGTTAGGACATTAGATAGAATAATCCATCAATATACATAAAAAAATACACCATGGATAATAATTCATATATTTGCAAGATATTAATTGGACGAGAAAAGAGTATTTCTATTAATAAATGATCAGCAGAAGTGAAAATATTACAGACTTCTGTGTCAACATGGTTCGGAACCGAGAAAATAAGTTCCTTCCAGTTGGGCCTCCACCACTTCAATCCTCCACCAAAGGAAAGCTCATAGAAGGGAGACAATGAGGTTATCCATTAATAAGGGAAGAGCTTGGGGGCTGAACACTATGTTCAGACTTAAAGGACAAAGGGATGCAGACTCAATATGAAGTAAATAATTTCTCCAGAGTAACTTTTCTCTCAAAGTTGAATTTTATCTCCCTTTCCATAGCTCGGAATTGGCCCATTTATAGCCTTCAAAATGGAACTGAAGGGATGATTCAGAACGTTTCTAGTATATGGAAGGCCAAGGATCATATATCTCCTATCGTGACATGGAAACCCGACATTTAATTTTCATTTTCTGGCACAAATCCTGATGTATGCGGGTTGTAGTGGAGCAGCCTGCGTATACACTTACGGTATAGTGTGCAAGATGCATACAAGTGGAAAAATGTGTATTTTTGTCTCTCGATTTTATCAACAAGGAAGATAATTTTACATAGGGAAATGGAATAAGTCCCTATGTGCAAGATTGCATAGGGTGAAGAAAATCTTGCTATAACATGGTGACCAAGTGGTGGAAGTGGTGAATTTATACTTTTATGAGTTTTATAATATCACACATTTTATTAATGCTTTGTGAGATAAGTCTCATGCATTTATCATTTTATTTGATTTATTCTTTGTGAGATTCTCATGCATTTTATTATGCTTTATGAGATTTTTGGAAAAACTCATACATTATTATTCACTTTTTATGTAAAATGATTAATACTTGTGGGGCAAGAGAACTTCAAGGCTCAAGAACTTCGGAGGTTCAGAGAAATGTGCTCACTTTGAGTTGAAATTCCTCAGAGTGCTAAACTCCTAGAGTTACTTGATGGTCTGACGTCATATCGCTAATGTGTCATATAAAGAAGGGTGACAGATGTCACTTGAAAAATTATAGATGATGGACCTAAATATTATTGAAATGAGTGCCATGTGTCATGATAGGAGAGTGCCATGCTTCATGATAGAAAAGTGTCATGCATCTCAATTGATGGATGCCACACATCTCTGACTCTTCGGGGTTCAAGAGTTCTTCAATGCAAAGTCTGGATACCTCCCATAGGGCTGAACTCACAAAGTGATTAGCCAGTGCTTATCACTAATTAACCCATGATTAATTTTTGTTTAACATTTAAATATTTCAGGACTTTGGGGGCTTCGGTGCTCCGAGGCTTCGAAGGTTTTTGTTTGTTTTGAATTGAAATCCCCTAAACTGATAATCTATCGGAGTTGACGTGTCAACATGACTTCACTGTTTTTTATGTGTCCACATGACAAAGAGTGATATGTGTCACTCAAAAATGGGTAGATGATGTAAGCTAAATGACCTGAAATGAGTGTCATGTGTCAACACTGATGGATGCCACATGGCTCTGACGTTTCGACATTCGAGAGTTTTTTGAGTGATAAGTGTGGATATCTTCCAGATTCCTGATCTTGCGAAGTGATGCAGTGGTTCGACATTCGGGAGTTTTTAACAAAGATGAGCTTGAACGTTTCAACATTCGGGAGTTGCAGAGTGAAGTTTGTGTAACTTTGTGATTAAACCTCATTCATTTCTAGAACCTCTAATGTACAAGATTTTTTTGATCTGATCAACATGTTGGATCTCTACCGTTGAAAATTTATCCTATCTATTTTCACAATCCAGGCCCAAAAATGATTGCTCCAAATTGTTGCATTTTTTTCATGGGCGATCCATGTGCATACAAAAAAGCTTGGTCGACATGTTGTGATCTCAATCAATGGAAAGCACGATGAAAAGTATTCTGAACCAAATCATGAAATGTAATTATCCTTCAAGAAAAAAAAAAAAAAAATGTACAAAGACTCAATCAATAAAGAAAACAATAGAAACCAAGTCATTTAGAGAGGGAAATTGACTCAACCAGCCTGAAGTGGAATGATTTTCAAGAAGGTATAGGGAAAATGAGGTAGGAGGGGCAGGGGTGCAGACTTAGGTCTCAACATCGGGGAAGAGAAGAATCGTGGATCGACTAGGGTTATCGGCGTCGACGGGTAAAGTTTCGAACTAAAACCAAGAGTTCAGTGTCCAAGCAATCAACCGATAGTTAATGAGTGTATCAGCGTCGAAGGATTATCTTTGATGTTATTTCATTGGTGCCTCTAGGAAAAAGTTGTGATGATGACCCAAAACTTCCCCCCACAGTGCTAACATGGAGGTGTTGATGTGGAAATATAGATATGACATAGGGGACATCAAAAGATGGCATGGATAATTCCTAAGCAATACATATTGTATACGTGGAAAACACATGGCAGTTGATTTGACCTATAGGGCATGAGGAGTGTTTATTTTCAGTGTCGTGGATTTTCCTTTTGACACAGGTTGACATTTCCTTTCCCCTCTTTACCGATGTCGATGGTATATCGAAGATCAATGATTGTGGTTTCCTATGTCAATGATTTAAATTTCTGGTTCATTGATGCCAATCATATATCGACGATTTTTAGAAAACTTTTTGCATGCCAAAGTCAATGATCAATGCGCCCTTCCTCCCACTTCTTCAATGTCAATGGTGCATTGATGATCGAATATCGACGATTATCATGGTTATGTGGGCATTTTTCCTCTTGGATTTCTCTGATACCAATGAAAGTGCATGGCTCAAATTTTTAGTTGCATACACTTAGTCTAAATGCCAAGTTTACTTAGAGAAAAGGTCAATTTTTAAAATAATTACTAACCAAACTGAATGTGATCGATGATAAAACATAATAATAAATAAAACCCATTGATCCCTACAAAAATGACTTAATTTAGAAAAGACAAAGTGGTACCCAAAAGGAAAATTCACAAAAACTTTTGGGGTGTGTTGAGTGCTCAACAACAGAAAAAGATTGAAGAAATTTCAAAGTTGATCCCATTCACTTCTCACTATGTGGGGTTGGTGCGTGACATTTGTGATGGGTTTATTGGAAGTTCCATGTCAAATTTCAAGATAGTTATGGCAATGATTCTATAGAAGGGAATGATGAATGATGACAATGAGACGTGCATGATGAACATTGATGCAAATGTGTATGATCTCAAATATTATGTGGGGACGTCAATATATATCCTTAAGTCTCGAAACCCTCCCATACCATCAAGGCATGTGTCTAATCTAACCATATCAAATTTTGATGCATACAGACACAAATTGAATAAATTCAAATGTTGGCCCCATTCACTTCTCACTATGTGGGGTCAGTGCATGACATTTGTGATGGGTGTATTGGAAGTTCCATTGCAAATTTCAAGATAGTTATGACAATGATTATATAGAATGGAATGATGAATGATGACAATGAGACGTGCATGATGAACGTTGTTGCAAATTTGTATGATCTCAAATATTATGTGGGGACATCAATATACATTCTAAGTCTCGAAACCCTCCCATACCGTCAAGGCATGTATCTAATCTAACCATGTCAAATTTCGTTGCATACAAGAACATATTGAAGAAATTTTAACGTTGTCCCTATTCACTATTCACTATGTGGGGTCAGTGCATGACATTTGTGATGGGTGTATTGGAAGTTCCATGTCAAATTTCAAGATAGTTTCGATAATGATTCTATAGAAGGGAATGATGAATGATGAAAATGATATGTGCATGATGAACGTTGATGCAAATGTGTATGATCTCAAATATTATGTGGGGACATCAATATACATCCTTGAGTCTTGAAACCCTCCCATACCATCAAGGCATGCGTCTAGTCTAACCATGTCGAATTTCGACGCATACAAGCACAGTTTGAAGAAATTTCAATCTTGGCCCCATTCACTTCTCATTGTGCGAGGTCGATGAAAGATGACATTTTTTATGGGTGTATTGGAAATTCCATGACATTTCAATAGAGTTCTGACAAAGATTCTATAGATGGAAATGGTGAATGATGACAATGTGACATCCATTATATTGAACGTTGATACAAACATGGACAATGTCAAATATTATGCGGGGACATCAAACGGACTTAAGTCTTGAAACCCTCCCATATGTTCAAGGCATGTGTCTAATATAACCATGTCAAATTTTGACGTATACAGGAACATATTGAATAAATTTCAACGTTGTCCACATTTACTTCTGACAATGTGGGGTCGGTGCATGACATTTGTGATGGGTATATTGGAATTTCCCTGTCAAATTTCAAGATAGTTCTGAAAATGATTCTATAGAAGGGAATGACGAATGATGACAATGAGATGTGCATGATGAACGTTGATGAAAATGTGGATGATATAAAATATTATGTGGGGACATCAATATACATCCTTGAGTCTTGAAACCCTCCCATACTGTCAAGGAATGTGTCTATTCTAACCATGTATAATTTTGACGCATACAGACACATATTGAAGAAATTTCAACATTGGCCCCATTCACTACTCACTATGTGAGGTCAGTGCATGACATTTGTGGCGGGTGAATTGGAAGTTCCATGACAATTCAAGAGAGTTCCAAAAAATATTCTACATATTGAAATGAGACATCCATTATGAACGTTGATGCAAACATGGATGATCTCAAATATTATGTGAGGACATTAGACATCCTTGATTCTTGAAACCCTCCCATACCATCAAGGAATGTGTTTAGTCTAACCATGTCAAATTTTGATGCATACATGAATAGTTTGAAGAAATTTCAACGTTGGCCCCATTCACTGCTCATTGTGCGAGGTCGATGCAAGATTACATTTGTGATGGGTGTATTGGAAGTGCCATGACATTTCAAGAGAGTTCCGACAAAGATTCTATAGATGGAAATGATGAATGATGACAATGAGACATCCATTATATTGAATGTTGATGCAAACATGGATGATCTCAAATATTATGTAGGGACATCAAACATCCTTAAGTCTCGAAACCCTCCCATACCAACAAGGCAACTTTCTAGTCTAACCATGTCAAATTTTGGACGCATACAGACACATATTAAAACATTTCAACATTGGCCCCATTCAGTGCTCACTATGCAAGGTCGGTGGAATAAATTTTTGATGGGTGTATTTGAAGTTCCATGTCAAATTTCAAGATAGTTCCAACAACGATTCTATAGAAGGAAATGACAAACATTGACAATGAGACGTGCATCATGAATGTTGATGAAAATGTGGATGATATCAAATATTATGTGAGGAAATCATACATCCTTGAGTCTTGAAACCCCCTCATACCATCAAGGCATGTGTCTAGTCTAACCATGTCAAATTTCAATGCATAGAGGGACATATTGGAGAAATTTCAATGTTGGCCCCATTATCTGCGCACTATGTGGCGTTGTTGCATGACCTTTGTGGTGGGTGAATTGGAAATTCCATGACATTTGAAGAGAGTTCCAACAAATATTCTACAAATGGAAATGACGAATGATGAAAATGGGATGTCCATTATGAACGTTGATGCAAACATGGACGATCTAAAAGATTATGTGCATACATCAAACATCCTTGAATATTGAAACCCTCCCATGCCATCAAGGAATGTGTCTAGTCTAACCATGTCGAATTTCGATGCATACATGCACAGTTTGAAGAAATTTCAACGTTGGCCCCAATAATTTCTCAGTATGCGAGGTTGATGCAAGATGACATTGGTGATGGGTTTATTGGAAGTGACTTGACAATTCAAGAGAGTTCTGACAAAGATTCTATAGATGGAAATAACGAATGATGAAAATGAGACATTCATTATATTGAACGTTGATGGAAACATAGATGATCTCAAATATTATGCAGGGACATCAAACATTATTAAGTATTGAAACCCTCCCATACCATCAAGGAAATTATCTAGTCTAACCATGACGAATTTCGATGCATACGGGCACATATTGAAAAAAATTCAACGTTGGACCCATTCATTGATCACTATGCGGGCTTGGTGGAAGAAATTCATGATGGTTGTATTGTAAGTTCCATGTCAAATTTCAAGATAGTTTCGACAACTATTCTATAGAAGGGAATGAGGAATGATGACAATGAGACATGCATGATGAACGTTGATGCAAATGTTGATGATCTCAAAGATTATGTGGGGACATCATACATCCTTGAGTCTTGAAACCCTCACATACCATCAAGGCATGTGTCTAGTCTAACCATGTCAAATTTCGATGCATACATGCACATATTGAAGAAATTTCAACATTGGCCTGATTCACTGCTCACTATGCAGGTTCGGTGCATGACATTTGTGGTGGGTGAATTGGAATTTTCATGAAATTTCAAGAGAGTTCCAACAAAGATTCTACATATGGAAATGATGAATTATGACAATGAGACGTTCATTATGAACGTTGATGCAAAAATGGATGGTCTCAAATATTTTTTGGGGAATTCATACATCTTTGATTCTTGAAACCATTCCATATCATCAACGCATGTGTCTATTCTAACCATGTAAAATTTCGGCATATAGGCACAAACTGAAGAAATTTCAATGTTGGCCCCATTCACTCCTCACTGTGAGGGGTCGGTGGAAGAAAATATTTGTGATGTGTGTATTGGAAGTTCCATGGAATTTCAAGAGACCAGTTGCAACAAATATTTTACATATGGAAATGACGGATGATAACAATGAGACATGGATGATCTCAATGATTATGTGTAGGGTCTATGGATGTCATTAATCCCTTGACCATATATAATCCCTAATCGATTAACCATTAAACTACCTAAGCCCCAAATACATTAGTCATTGACCCTTAATCCCTTAAAATGTAACCCATAATCCATTAACTTGTAATCACTTAAATGGTAACCCCTAATCCCTTAACCCTTAATCCCTAGACCCAAAATCCCTAAATCACCTAATCCCCAAAGCCCCTATTCACTTAACCCCAAAAAACTCAACAAAATTATTATTTAGGCACATTAGGAGTTAAATTGGAAGCCAAACTAGAAGCTAAAAAGGAATCTAGTCTGGAAGATAAACTGGAAACTAAACTGGGAGATAAACTGGAAGCTAAACTAGGTGCTAATTGGGGCACTAAATAGGGAGCTAAATAGGGAGCTAACTTAGGTGCTAAACTAGGTGCTAATAGCACCTAGATTAGCACCCGCTTTTGTTTCTTGGTGCAAATAGCACCATAAATAGTGCCCTCCTGATAAATAGTGCCAACTTTACCAAGAAAGTGGAGAAAAATACATTAAAACAACCAATGGAAGAAAAAAAGGGAGCTAAAAAGGGAGTTAATCACAAGGATTTGTTGTAGTGCATAGTTACATAAACTCTAACATTATTAAAATATTTCACTTGCAAAGGAGTAAGCTAAATAAATATTGGTTAGTTCAGTTAGCCCAGGGGCTAAGAGAAAGATCTATGAGATAGTTAAATATTTCCCAATAGACATGAATGGACTGAACATAAAAGTAGATGTTAACATTATACCTTTGGGTTCATATTGTTGTTTAATTGGCATGGATTAGTTGGAAAAACACCATGCTATTTTAGATTCTTACAACAAGGAAATAACTTGTCTTGGTGAGAGAGGGAATCAAGGAAAGATTCAAGGCATTCCAAGAGTTGTAGTTGTTACAAATATTTTAGTCATGCAGATGAAAAATATTTTTAGGGAAGGATGTCAAATTTTTGTAGCCCACCTGAAAGACAGCTAAAGATAAAGTGGCAAGCCTTAAAGACCATCTAGTATTGAGAGATTTTGAAGATGTTTTTGAGGAAATTCCAGTATTTCCAACAAAGAGAGACATTGATTTCTCCATTTATTTGGTTTCGGGAGCTTCCCTAGTGTCCAATACACCATTTAGAATCGACACACTAGAATTGAAAGAGTTGTATATGTAACTAGAGGAAATTTTGAAGAAGGGGTATATACACCTAAGTGTGTCACCTTTTGAAGAAGGGGGATGGCACCTTTAGGCTGTGTATTGATTTTAGAAAAATATATTAGAGAAAGATCTGCCTCACCCTATGCAATCTTGTAGAGAGGGCCTTACTCCATTTCCCTATGCAGACTTACTTTCCCTGATCGATGAATCCAAAGAAAAAAATAAATATTTTTCCACTTGTATGCTCCTTGCAAGCTATACAACATGCATATATGCTGGTTGATCCACTACAACCCATGTACATCGGGATTTGTGCTAGAAAAACAAAATTTAATGTCGGGTTTCCATGTCATGATAGGAGATCTCTGATCCTTGGCCTTCCATATATTGAAAAATTTCTGACTCAACCCTTCTGTTTCATTTTGTAGGATATACAGAAGCTAATTTCGAGCTTTGGAAAGGAGAGAGAATTCAAATTTGAGATAAAATTTACTCTGGAGAAATTATTACTTCATTATTGAGTCTGCATCCCTTTGTCCTTTAAGTCTGAACACAATGTTCATCCCCCAAGCTCTTCCCTTATTGATGGAGAACCTCTTTGTCTCCCTTATATGAGCTTGCCTTTGGTGGAGGATTGAAGTGGTGGAGGCCTAGTTGGAAATATCTTGATTTCTTGGTTCTGAACAGTGATGATATGGAAGTCTATAATGATTTCTCTTCTATTGATCATTTATTAATAGAAATACTCCTTTCCCGTCCAATTTATATCTTGCAAATATATGAATTGTTATCCATGTGCATGTTTATTTTGTATATTAATGGATTATGCTATCTAATGTGCTAACCTTTCATATTATCACTATATGCTTTCTCTGTTTGTTTGTTAATAACTTGTTGCAGGTATAAAGATTTGGGTCGAAGTGCTCAACGATGGACATCATCAAATGTTCGGACGAGGTAGGCCTCTTTCTTACCTTTATTTCACATTAGTTTATATAGCATATGTTGGAATTGAGTTGATTTATGCAGTCATACCTATCTATTGTGGTTCACCCTAGCCATAGAGAGATTTTTCTCGTAACAAACTGAATAAGGTCACTATAAATAACAAATATCATTTTCCAAGGATTGGTGATCTATTTTATTAGCTGAATAATGAAAGAATATTTCAATAATTTTTTCCAAGATTGACTTAAGATCAAGCTATATTCAAATGAGGATAAATGAAGAAGGTATAAACAAGACAACATTTTGAACTAGATATGGACATTAGGAATTCACGATAGTGCCATTTGGATTATCAAATTCCCTAGTTTCTTTTATGTGTGTGATGAATGGAATGTTCATGGAGTACCTGGAAAAGTTTGTGATTGTTTTCTTAGATGATATTTTCATCTACTCTAAGACAGAGGAGGAGCATGAGAATCATTTAAGGATGGTGCTAAAGTTTTTAAGGGAGAATACATTATATGCCATGTTAAGTGAATATTTTATCAAAAGAAGATTCACTACATAGGGCATATTATTTCAGTAGATGGGATAACAATTGATCCTGAGAAGATAGAGGCCATTACAGGATGTCCAACGCCTAGAAATGCGATGGAGGTCAGATCACTTATGGGTCTTGTGGGTTATTAGTGAAGATTCATAAATGATTTTTCAAATATTTCAAGACCAACCACTTCTTTGCAAAAGAAGGGAGTGAAATTTGAATGGATCCCCAAGTGTGAAGAAAGTTTTCAGTAGTTGAAAGATATTTTTTCAAGTGCACCATTCTTAAAAATTACAGATCCAGATGAAGATTTTTTATTTTTCACTTATGCATGCAAGGAAGGGCTCAATGGAGTCCTCACTCAAAAGGATCATGTGGTATGATATGAGTCTAGAAAATGAAAAGAGCACAAGATGAATTATGCTACCCATAATCTAGTGTTAGAAACAATTGTACAAGCATTAAAAATGTGGAGACACTACCTCATAGGGAGGATATTTGAACTAGGAAAAAACTATTGTGGTCTGAAACATTTGTTTGGACAACCAACATTAAATGCTAGAAAAAACAAATGGCTGGAATTTCCTAGTGAATATGACTTTGAAATTAAGTATTTAAAAGGTAAGGAAAATTAAGTTATTGATGCACTCAACAGGAGAGCTCATGAAGTTCATATTGCAACCATCAACATGTAGATGAAAAAATTTAAAGATAAAATTCTTGAAGTAACAAATTTATATCAACATTATTAACAAATAAAAGAAAACTCACAAGAAAAGAATTTACTATACAAATTGAAAAATTATAAAGTGAAGGAGGATGGAATCCTCTTATACAAAGGCAAGGTGTATGTGCCAAATTCCATGGGGCTGAAAAATATAGCACTGAGAGAAATGCATAATATGCCATATGTTGGGTACCCAACATATCAAAAATTCATTACATCTCTAAGGATCCAATACTTTTGGTCGGGAACGAAGAAATAAGTGGCTAACTACATAACCTGGTGTCTAGAGTGCCAGAAGGCAAAGACTGGTCAAAGACATCCAGTGGAGCTGCTACAACCATTTCCTATTCTATAGTGTAAGTGGGAAGTGGTCACCATATATTTTATTACAAATATTCCTAGAATAATGGAGCAGTCTGATTCCATCATGGTGGTGGTGGACAAATTGACTAAGGAAACACATTTTATTCCTGTAAAGACAACACAAAAGGTAGAAAACATTGTAGAGATCTACATGAAGGAAGTTCTTAGGCTACATCGGGTTCCTAAGCTGATAGTTTCAGATAGATATTCCAAGTTTACATCCAAATTATGGAAAGGATTGTTTAAATGATATTTGACAAAATTGAATCTTAGTACAACATATCACCTAGAGTCACATGGGAAACCAGAGAGGACCAATAAGATAATTGAAGACTATTGACCCCCATATGTTTCTTTCCTTTCACTCTTCCAAGGTTAGAAATTTTTCTTGTTTTTCTTATTTGTAAATTACCATGTCTTTCAAATCACCATACTTAGTCATTTTTCTTTTCACCATGGGTTCATGGGTTGGTGTATTCTTCTTTATAACTCTGCCTTCACCAAAACACGCTTTTACTTCTGTGATTGCGATCCTTAAAATGCACGTTACTTGGATTTTTTTCTATTTTTCTCACCATTGGTTTGCATGTCCCCAAGTCTTTCATTTACATCTACTCTAAAAACCTGATCAACAGTGATACTTAGTCATTTTATGACCTTATTTTCCTTCATATACAACACTTAGGAATTTTTCTTTTTTCTTGATGGTGGGTTTGTGGGTTTGCAGACTCACGGGTTCACTTCAACTTTTATTTCATATCTTCCCTTGCCGTAATGTGATTATCTTCTTGGTGATTTTATCGAGATACATTAATGATAGTATTACAGAAGACAATTTTATTTTAGATTATGAAAAGGACGTTATTAAGGGAATAAATCTCGAGGAGATTTGTATTTAATTTGCATTAAATTATTCATTGGGAAAATATTACATCATTCAAACGGAAAAGGGATTCATTCTACGAAAATATTCTAACTAATTACAAAAACATTCCACCAACTTCATGGTTGTAGGAAGGAAACAGTTATGTGGAGATACAATGAACATTTTTGGATGAGAAGATCAAAAATTTTAGTGGTCAAGATCCTATTGGTATTATTCTACATTGCCTCCATTTAAAAAAAATGAAAATATAGTATGGACATCAAGAATCGTTCTCGATGAATGTGTACTAGAAATTATTTTATTGCAAATAAGTCATTATCCAGTGTGTTGATAAATATATTCCAAATCGAAGAGCTATTGAACTTCAGAGTGGATCTCCTATTCTGTTAGCACCAATCGTTTTCAAAAAAATGATGAAGATACCAGACCTGAATCTTACCTTTAGAGAAGAGGAAGCAAGGGATTTTCTCAAGAAAAGGAATAATCGACTCAATCTCTTGCAATAATATCTTGAATACCCTACAACAATGCATGTAGACATAACAAGGATTAATGTTATTTATTTGAAAAACCCTTATAGAGAAATTACATGACTATTCACTAGAGTCACTCGTCAATAAAATATGACAACCATCTCTCGGTTTTCTATATATATTTTTCATTTTAAAGTTCATGAAAATCCATATTCGACTGGGGAAAGCTCATCTCTATCGAAATTTATTTCCAAATTTCAAATTTTAAGAAAGAAAAGAAATTCGTCATGGATTCATATTTAATATTTTCTATTACATACTGCCATATGTTTAAGGGATTAACAATTGGTAAGAAACTAGATTGTAAAATCGACCCCGTAATTGTTTGGTACCAATCTCTTTGGAGACAAAAGAATTCCATTTACTTTTATGAAGAACACAATGAATTTGTGATAGTTTTCAAGAAAAATCTCTTTGGCGATAATACATCCAAATTTTCATCAGAGGAAACAAATTTTCTAAATAAAAAGGGCATCTTGGAGAAGAAGGAAAATTATAATTTCATTAAAATCTTTTACTCTTGAGAAAGTCTTGCTTATCTCCCTTACTATATTTCAGATAAAATGTTTATCACCGAGGTTTCTAGGCAATATGGATTCTAGATTCAATTTTTCATGAGAAGATGAAATGAAAATTTATCCCACTGCCATGGAAAGTTGGAGAAATTATATTAATAAATGTGACCAGAATTGATGAATTTTCAACCTGTTTCAATCATTTGAATTTGTGTTATGTAGAAAAAATCAAAGGGTTTGAACCAAGTCATATTTTTATTGATCACATGCAGTCAGTGGGATTCAATAGTGCATTTACTCAAACACTTATATGTGAATAAGAAGAGGGTAATACTCAATATACTCAGGTAAAATCTAGTGATGATATTGAAACCGTAATAAGTACAATAGATTAGCATAAGAAAAAAAGAAAGGGCCCAAATAATAAAGGTTCTCAATCTCCAGTGGTTCATAGAAAAATATCTTACCTAAACACAATGTTCAAACAATGTCTCAATAGAAAAAGGTTTCAAGCGATAATTCAAGTGGAGGAGATGAAACTCCTCCTCAAGGAAAAATGGAAAATCCCCACAAAATCCCAATAAGAAAGAAGATGAAAATTTCCTCATAAGATGAAGAAAAGAAACAAGTATATGAAAATGATACAAATAATTTATCTCTCAAGGATATGTAACTTGAAGTTGATATTGAAAATATACAATTCCCTGATGAAGAAAAGAGGCTACAAGAAACCCAGCAAATTGTAGTTGAAATTATCGGACAAGAAGAAGATTTTTCAAAAGAGGAATCGTTTACTATACAAAATACATTATTTGATAAAAAATCTAGAAAGTTAGTATTTGAAGGAAGAAATAAGAGAATTAAAAGAGGAAAATCATGTTCTAAATATGATCTTAGTAAGTTTCATGCATTTCAAATTTATAAAATACACAAAGTAACTGGTGATTCCTTGGATGTTTCAATTGATGACTTAGAAGCAGAAAATGCTAGATTAAAGAAAATGTTAGAGAACTAGAATCTACCTTAATGTGTCCTTCTATTCTTGCAAGTCCATTAGCCATTGTGAAGCTAGGAACACCTAATTTGAAGTTGAAGGGATCATAAAGTTTGTTATTAGTTGTCAGGAAATTTGTTAAGGAAAATATAAAAAAGAGAATTTCACTTATCATGGAGGCATGGGATGTATCAAGTAATATCATTTCTTTCGGGTCTTATCTAAATCCCAATAATGAATTTCTTCAAGAAGATTATAAAAATGAGGAAGGGTTTTATAAATATGTCGTTATAAATTTTGCAGTCAAAGTCTCCAACATGACCAAACTCAAAAGAAGGGAAGAAGACTTGCCCTCTCCAGCCAAAATGAAACAGCTGAAAGCATGTTGGATCAATAAAATTAGTAATTTGAAGGATGTTATGGATAATTGCAATGAAATTGTAAATGAAAAGGACAATTTATTCAAAAAACTCATCGAGATAGATTTGGAAGGAAATATCAAACAAATACAAGACCCAAGATTAATTATAAATTTTGCATTTATGACAAGGCAACAATTTGAAGAACACATGGACATATTGAAAAGCATCTTAGCTAAAAATTTCAATTGCATAATTGAATATGATGAAAGTGAAATTGAAAATTGGTTAGTAGATTATGCAAGCAAAAGTCAATATATTGAAGAGTCAATTCACAATATTTATCTTGTCTTAAGAGATTTGGAAGGTGAGCTATTTTATGTTAAAATTAAGCATGAGATAAACATGGCCCCATTGAAGGATTACATAGAAGAATGGTTTATAAAAACCTTACTCAAGATTACCGAGGAAAATCAAGAAGAGGCAGTTGGTACCGACCCAGAAACCATTAGCAAGGAGGATAAAAGGACATCAACAACACAAAAATAGAGGGACATTCTATCATAGTAAACCCATATTGATCACATTCTTTCTTTCTTTTTTAGAACTCATCCAGTTTTATTTATTATTTCATTAGAAAAACATAACTGAATTCTGATAACTTATTTTTTTCTTTTGTCCAGATTTTTTGTTTGTGCTTTATCCCAGACTCACATTTTCTTCTTCATCTTTCTCATATATATTTTAATGGTCCACAGAATCCCCAATCGCAATCCATTTATGAAAAAATTCCTTTAAATTTCTAAGATTGTAAAAGACTTTATCATTTTTAAGAAATACTAGAGAGCTATTTCATAGTTGATTTTGATTGTATTTTATAACTCCAAGTTTTTATTATAAGATATTTGAAATAAACTAATCAAATTCTCTTTTTGATATTAATAAGAATTAGTCTTTTAAATTTCTCTTATGCACTGGACCATTTTCCTTTTTATTTTGAATGTGATCATAAAAACCAGAAATTGTGATGGATGTGAGAATTTTTGTTATTTCTTGTAATTCATTTATTCCCAATAAATGTGATACTTAAGGTTCCTCGTCCATTTTTTAGGAACTCTTATATTCTATACTATTTTAAATTGTGTTGAGCGATAAAGTTCAAGGTTTTTCTCTGAAGAAATATCCTACATCATTTCATTGACATTTAAAAGAAAATCTTTGAAGAATTTAAAGAGGAGTATCACCTTTATAAAAATGCAAGGGTATTCATATCCTCGTGAGGTTGACGTTTCAATGTTTATAGATTGAAACGTCAAGAAAGACATGTTGAGGATGTATGTAATGGACCAACCATCAAAATTTGAAGACTATATCTGCTTAGTATAGTTTACTTATAATAATGGGTATCAAGCCTCATTAAAAATGATTCATTTTGAAGCTTTGTATGGAAGAAAGAGTAACACACTAGTGACTTGGGATAACCCAGTAGACAGAGCTATCATTGGGCCAAATTTTTTAATGGAAATGGAAGATCATATGGTGAATATTAGAAATAATTTGAAGGTTACCCAGGATAGACATAAAATTTATGCAGCCAAGAACATAGTTTTTAGAGATTTTAAAGTGGGAGAACATGTTTTCCTAAAAGTGAAAGAAAAAAGAAGATTGACAAAATTGGGTTGTTGCCCAAAGTTGGCAGTAAGATATTGTGTTCCTTTTGAAATATTAGAAAATATAGGGTCAGTTACATACATGCTAGCATTTCATGCATCCATGAGAGTGAATAATGTATTTCATGTGTCATTATTAGAGAAATATGTGCTTGATGCTAACCATATAATTGATTAAATTGTGATATAGATGAAAAACAAAGGGGATTTCTGGGTGGAACCAATACACATCTTGGAAAATAAAGTCAAATTTCTCTAAAACAAATACATAGCATTGGTAAAGGTTCAGTGGACCTAATGCAATCTTGAATATTCCACATGGGAACATGAAGAAACTATGCGGGAGGAATACCCACAACTGTTTGTCAATTTTGAAGAAAATAGAAACTGAAAGTGCAAGACACCATTTTTGGACAACTAGAGTTCTGGAACCACATCTCATATTTCTTGGTCACCTATGTTGATACCTAATAAAATAATGGTGTATCTCAATGAACTGAGGGAAGTGAAGGGGGCACATTCCTTGGGTCAGCAGGATGAGGAGAACAAGAGATTATGGTTGGGACTGATGTTGAAGGGTAAAAATTGCAAAATTTTGTTTTGTTTTCTAAGTATTGTGATGTAAAGTTGTATATGTAATTTGAGATGGTGTTTTGCATCGAGTATGATGAAAAATTGTATGGGAGGGGGAATGTAACATCCCCACTATAATCCCCAGTTTAATTAATGCATAATGTAGATATGAATGTGGCTATAGCCAAGCGATGTAATATGCAGAGTGTATTTTCTAAATTTGAATAAATATAAGGTGAAACCAACTCCTAGGAATATGGATAAATATAGGGGAATTATTAATCCATAGGAAAGAGGGAATTTCTAAGAGGGGCCCAAGGGGGACATTAATTATGGGTATTAATTCAAATCCATATTTATGAATTTTATTATCATTTGGGGACAACCTTCTATTTTTTGTTTGAGTGTGTGAGATCCCAATCATTAAACTAATGTAAGAGGGTGGGTGTAAAAGTCACATCCCATAGTTATTGGAAGCATTGGGATAAGGTACAATCAACATTGGGCAAAGTGAGTAGTCAACTATCTTGGGAGAAGAGAGGAAATCCATATGTGTAGTAACATACAATTTTACACATTCATTTTTTTATGAACAACAAGAAAAGAATAGGTAAGGAGATCTTGAGAGCTTAAGCAAGAAGATTGGGTGAATTTTGGAGCATGCTGGAACATTTTTGGAGCATTTTTGAAGTGAAGACTGAAGATACAAGTTGTCATGCATGTAGATTGAACTCTTGGGTGAGTTGCAGTGTAAAAACAAGTGATTGTTGTTGTTTTTACTGGTAGTGAGTTCCTTTGACTTCCCGGTAGAGAGATTCATGGTTACATATGCCAAAGAGATCCTGATAAATAAATGGGACGATCAATGGATTGAGAGCAGTGAAGGGGTGCATTCCTTGGGTTGGGTAGGTCAAGAGGGAGAGAGATAGAGGAAATTATCTATAGTTATAGGAGGAAATCAATGGCTTATGTGACATTGAGTTGTGAGTGGATTGTTAGAGGAACCTTTCTCTTGTGGATTCCTAGCCCCAACTCGGGGGTGACTTACTGTTGATATTTGGAAAAATAGGTCTATGGTTGGGTGGAACATCCTTCCAAAGCAGCTGGTTTCACAAACATTTTAAAAAGATAAGTATTTATCAATTTTCTTAGTTATTACATGACTTTAATTGTTGTTCTTAACTCTGTCAATGTGGATGGTTTATTTGTTGTTGTGAACGAGTTTAATAGTTGCACACATGTTTATTTACAACATTGTAGATGCATTTCATTATGGGTATCAGAATATAGTTAAATATGTGTATAAATTGTAGATGGTAAGCTACAAGAATTAATCAGCAAAAGAAAATTTCAATTTATGTGTATTTACGTGTAGTAATTTTCCTCAGTTAAGTTGAGGAACGTTACATCCACTATACATTGTTTTTTATCAACATCATAATGATCGTCGTATTCATCGTTCTTAGTATTTTCAGCTGCAATAGATTCTACATATATGAAATAAAAGAATTTCATTGATGATCATAATTCTTAAATAATAACAAGTAACTTAATAGACTAGTGCCTCCAAGAGAAAAAAAAAACATTTGTTTAGGCACAAAATAGAATATGTATTATGGAATCCAACCTAAACATGTATTAAGATGTTGGGAGGAAAGAATAACTTACTTCCATCATCATCCATGACATCAAAGATATTTATTTCCAAGAAAATACAACAAACATAAAACCATTTATTCACAACAAATTCATAATCAAAGTATAGATACCAATTAGAACCTACAATCATGTCAATTTCTTACAAAGACAAACAATACTATCCTTTTCATATTCAATTTTGGTCTC
>JASDQU010013074.1:0-12241 GCA_032191745.1 Picea mariana | reverse complement strand
CATTTAGTATGAAGTATGTGTACCTACCTGATCTTTCTCTAACAAAGACTTCTAGTCATTCTTATCCACTAGATATTTAGTATCACCATGGAAAAGAGAAATGTGATAATTCAAATCCAAAAGCCAAATAACTTGATTGTGAAATGGAATCACAATATAAAATTTGATAATCAACGTGCCAAACAAAACCATTAAATCAATGATGACAAATAGAAAGTTCCATTCAAATAACTTCCCAATTAGAGAATATTCTCTTCACCCATGAGGGAATAACTAATTGCCCCTTCTATTTATATATTTCCCAATTTTTTAGCACAATTGACAATTTAAGTTGGCTTGCAATATTCCAAATATTAAAAATCATAAGGTAGTTGTGCCTTGGTGGAGTTTAACTTGTTCGCTTTCACTTGTAGCTCATCACCCTAAACACCACATGTAGAATCCAAATCACCAATATGATACGATTGAACAAATTCATTTAAAATAAACCTTTAAAACATGATCTAGTACTCAATTACCAAATATATCATGGAATGTCAACTTAATGACTTAAGTCGCTATAAGAAATTGCTCATGTTTGTATGATTCCTAAATCATGTAATAAAGTTTGTAGAGCATGCCAAACTATGGTGAAAAAGAGCATCACTCCATTTGTATTAGAATACTCTTTCCGAGATATGAAAAAAACCAACAATTGTTATCATATGGAAGCAAACAAAGTCTAGGATCTTTTAGGGAAAAATACAATAGTACTCAACACATGGAAAAAGTTGGAGGCATTTTAGACCATGTCAATCACAAAACATAGAGGATAGTTTCATTTTCAAAAATTGATTCGATGTAAAAACTATTAAAAGGTATAAACACTTTAGCACTTTGGAAGAAAGTATAGGTATCTTACTCATAAATGGGCTAGTATAGTTTCTTGAATAATAAAACCAAAAGAAATATTAGATATTTCAAAACAAAAGGTCCATTACATTTGGCGGATTTTCTTATAATGTGCATTAATTATACACGTTATGTTTCAAATTACAAATCTTTAACCTTCCCTAATTTCAATGTAGAAGGTTTGATACAATCTTTGCAACTCACAGTATGTTCTCGTCATTTCCCGACCTACAAAAAAAAATAAGAGAAATTAGAATTATTTTCTCTATAAAGAAGGTTTCACTTTGCAATAATTTGCTATACTATTGTCTACGTATTAGAATCATGATATCCATGTTTACATTCTTACTATTTTACCATTGTGTACAAATACAAAATGATCAAAATCTTCTTCTAGCTCCAATTATTCTCTGATTTCAAATAATGTTCAACTCTCCTCCATTGATAATGTTCTAAAGATTTCACCATTTTTCATAACATCAAATGAAACTATTGGAGAATGTGTTTCATCATCGTCGTCCTGTTCCTTTGGAATTCAAACCCATTCCCCCATTTGTCAAACATGTCTCCACCTACAAAATTTAAATGAGATATATAACATCTATCTTGAAATCCAATACCTGAAAGAATCAAATGAAAATAATTTGTATCTTCATATATTTGTTACATTCATAATCAACTCCCTCCTTTCCTCTTATAACCGCTAAAAGAGAAGAAGCATGATACAATTAAAAATAAATAATATTGAAATGAATTACTTGAAATACATTGTGTCGTGACTCAATCTGCACTCTATTTCTTCTCCATTTTGGTCATGTACTCTTCTATCCCACCCAGTGGAAAAACAAAATTGTAAATATCTCATTGGAAGGATTTTAAGTAGCATTCATTTTTCCAGTTTCCCTTCTCGATGACTCCTTTGCAAAAATATTAACATGCATAGATAATGGCATGAAAATTCCACTATGCACATGAATTCCACCTTTTTCTTTCCCAATTTGTATTTCTGAAAATGACTTGTAACGAAAAGAAATTACAGAAGAATCATCTACACTTGGCCATTCCAATAAGATAAGGGAAGGTAAATGGATCTCTTTGAGATAACCACTCAATCCATTTTTTTTGAAAGAATGTATTCATATTTATAAAATAATACACCTCCCTTCTCTAACCATGTAGGATCCTTACCAGGATAGAGTAGTTCTCCTAATTTTGAATGAACAACTTGGAAAACACTTGTTATTCATTCAGTTGGTTCCCATTCTTTCCAATTTGATATCCATAAACCTGGGATAAATGTAACATTCATGTTATAATAAAATAAGACTAAATATATGTTGAAATCATAGAAGCTTTAAATAAAATTTGACCTCAACAAAATATGATATCCAGATTGGTTATGCATACTCACAATTACAATAAATTTTCTGAAAAAATTGGCTGAGTAGAAACTTTCTCTTTTGATATCTCTCTGTAGTCATAAACATGTAGCACTTGAATCATTTCCACTTTTTGTCCTCCATTACTCATCCTAAATCCTTTTACAAAACCTTTCCAATACATTTTAATGTCTTCCAAACGTCTTTTTTTATTCAATGGCTTCCAATTTTTGATGGTTTCATTGTTACCCATGACCCAATAGATAATGGCATCAAAAATAATTTCCCTTCATCATCAATATTGTTGATGTTTTCCCTCAGGTTGTTATTATAAAGAACAATTCCAAGGCACCCAAAAGGGCCCTTAAAATCATCTTCCCACTTTAGACTCTTATAGAAAAATCTAGGAGCAAGAGAGGGTATCCCTTGTGAAAATCTAAAGAAAAATAGGTGAAATTTAAAATCTTAATCACAATCATTTAGAACATCCAACATTATTGACGAGACAATAAATAAGATAAAAAAAATCAAAACAAAACCATAATTTAGTTCATATAAAGAATTAAATTAAGTCAAATCACTTCATTAGTAAGGAGCAAGTCCCCATTAATAAAGTGAAAACAATAAAATAAATCAAATAAAAAAAGAATTACAAATAAATTTTATGGAAAACATATGAATCACATATAGTATTATATATTGGAAATACGAGATTAGCCAATGTCATTCACAAATCTAAATAGAAAGATAATATTCAATTTAACCATGTATGATAAATTGAAAACTTTCTATAATGAAAAATTTCAATGAGGATCAAGTCATCTCAAAGAATAGAATTCAAACTGTGAAGCATGTTCAATGAAAAAAAAAGCATATACATAAAAGAAATCAACATGAAACAACATTAACATAACAAAATCTTATTTAAAATCAAATATGGGCACTATTGGAAATCTAAAACCATCATCTTATTGCAATGAATTCACAAAAAACAATGTATGTCTTTCTAGAAAATCTGACCCTTAGAGGGCCATCCAAAAATATTTTTATAGTTATTTTTCATCACTGTAAAATAACCGTCTTGAAATAACTTCCTTCAAAGTGAATTAAAATAAACCATTTTTTGCTTTTTATCTTGACACCACTTTGAATTTTCTTTGTCGAAGATAAACTGCCAGTTGTTGGTTCCTTGAAGGTTATATTCTTCCCTTTGAGTGATGTACCCGCCACCTCTCTATGATCGCTTTCAATAGAACCAGAAGAAACTTTGGTTAAGTCTTTTTTGTCCTTTGTTTGAGTAATCATTTCCTATAGAAGCTTCATTGGGACTAATTTAAACCTTAGCATCTCGTTACATTTGGTAGGGGTAGAAAAAGGTTGTCTCAACATTTTTATCTATACAACTTCAAGCTATGTAGATAAAAGATAGGGATTTTCAGGATGATTTATAAGCAGATCATTAAGCATTGTTAAAATTATAATATCCTTTTTTAAAGAACTTACAATAGTTTTCACAGTGAAAACTATGGTTTCATCAATATCAAACTGAGTATTATCTCTACAAGCAATTAATGCTTGAAGATATGCTTCTTTGGATTAAATCCAAGGATCTGTTGTCCAAGGAGATGGAAGACCAAGTTTCTTGATCTTTCAGAATTGTCTTTTGAATTCAATTATGGCTTGATGAACTTCTTCAGTATTTTTAACCAGTGCTTGAAGTAATTCACATTTATCTATAACATTCTTGACCTTCATAACATAATTTATCTTATCTGTGATTCCTGAATATTTCAAATCTTGATCATACATAGAACCAATGAATTCAATTATTCTTTCATCCTAGGGAACCTTCTTTTCCATTTTATACAAAAGATTATTAATGTCTAATTGTGCATTTTTAATAGTAATTGTTTCACGGTATTGAAATATTTCCAAAAAAGTTATAAAATGCTCCATAAATTGAATAATATGATCCCATAATATTTGTCTGTCTTGGATAAGATGTTGTGTACCTGCAATTTGTTCTAGTGTATCCTCAAGAAATTTTTTCAATATTTCCTTCTCTTTCATAAGAACATGGGTTCTTTGAGTCATTGTTTCTAATTTCTCTTCAATATCAATAATTTGTTATTCATTTAGTTGATCACTCTTGGATGGTCCTATAGTTGATTTTGAGACGGCCATAGAAGATGTTGTTGAAGAATCATAATTCTGATTTGTTTTGCTTTCTTTTCCAAGAACTTTCTCAAAAATATTTTCCTTTTATGTTTTTAATCCAACAATCTCCTTGTTGATGGATATCAAATTTTCTTTGAGAATAACATTTTATGAGTTGATCTTATCCTTTGCTTGATAAGGCTCAATCAATTCTTTTTATTCTGTCAACTGAAAGGAGGGAATATTCAATTTGGCCTTTAATTTGTTAATATCTCTTTCTTTTTCATCTAGGATAGATTTAAAGCTTGAAGTATCCTTATTTCCATCAATTATTAAATCATTTTTTCCTTCTAGTTGTTTAACCCTATTTGCCTTAATTTGTTTTATGGTATAAATTCATTGCTCAGCTGCTGAGATAATTTTACCACAACATTACGCAACTTTCTAACATTTATTGATGATTGAATCATCCTATGCGCTACCATCTCTCCAGTTTGTTTGTGCCATTCAATTGAATCAAAATAATTGACTTGAGATAAATCCACTTCTACTGAAGTAGTCTTCTATTCAACTAGCCATGTGTCTTTAATTGCTTCAGGTTGCATCACCCAAATATTAAATTGATTAATTTTTAGATCAATTGAAGCTATAAATCCAGGCCCTGATAATTCTGGACTCTCTAATATAGTTCTACCTTTGAAAACTAAAGACAAACTTCAGTCATCCTTCAAATGCATTCCATATGAAACTATAACCAAATGCCCTTATGATTTATTCTTTTCCAAATCTCCAAGGATAGATGTAATATGCTTAGATATATCTTCTGGTGCTTTTGCATTTTCTTCATTGATGGAATCTAATAATTTACTTTGTTTAATCACTCTGGGCTACAAGTTGTTCATCTTGGATTCCTCCATTGATTTTTAATTCTCAATAATCAAACAATCAGGATCAATAGAATAATCCTCTGCTCCAGCGACTATTGTTTCCTATGATTGCATTTTATTTTCCAATTTTATATGACTGGTTGAGTTTTGCATAGTCAAAACATCCTGCATGTCTTGCCAAGTATTTTATTAGAAATTTTTTCAATAGAAGGATTAGGAGAGTGTTGATAAGTGATTAATACAACCTTTTTCGTTGTTTCAATATAATATGATAAGGATCATATTTCCATGATACATACTTTCTTAAATAATAATAATACAACAATTTTTCTATAAAATCAAGGGTTAATTTGATTTTTATGAGAAAAGAAGAAACCGTTGCAAGTAAAGGAAAGAATGCCTTTTTACTTTTTGAAATAAAGTGCAAGTGATCGGTGAGTAATATTTTTCTGCAAAATCATAGTGAAAAAATTCTAGGAGAAATATAAACAAACAACTGATATGGTTGATCTTCAAAACCATAGACTCTGATAAGAGTAAAATATTTAAAACAAACCAATCACCCACTTTAAGGGTATGATGCAATTGTAGCTTTTGTTGATATGAAATAGGCATCCTAGGAGGTTCATATCCTAAATGAAGAAGATAAGTACTAAAAATAAATTGATTAGAACACTGTAGATAACCATTCCATCTAGTAACAGGAGTTACGAGGAAAATATCTCTATGGCTAGGGGTAAACCACCATAGACGGAAATGACTGCAGAAATCAAATCTAATCTCAGGTATGCTATATAAAAAAATATGCTAGAAAGACAGGATAAAAGGCCTACCTCATCCAGACGTTCGATGAATTCCACCGTTGATCACTTGACTCAAAGCAATACAACTACAACTTGTCCTCAAAAACCAAGAAACATACGAATATGGTCATATATATAATGTTAGCACATTCAATAGTATAATCCATCAACATTCATAACAAATATGCCTATGGAATAAAAATTCAAATATTTTCAAGATATTAATTGGACAAGAAAAGAGTATTTCTATTAAAATGTAATCATCATAAGTGAATGAATTACAACCTTCTGTGTTGGCATGGTTTGGAACCGAGAAACTAAGTCCCTTCCAGCTGGGCCTCCACCAAAGGAAATCTCATATAAGAGATAAAATGAGGTTCTCAATCAAGTAGGGAAGAGCTTGGGGACTAAACAATGAGTTTATACTTAAAAGGACAATGGGATGCAGACTCAATATGAAGTGAATAATTTCTCCAAAGTAATTTTTCTCTCAAAGTTGAATTCTTCTCCTCTTTTCCATAGCTTGGATTTGGCCCATTTCTAGCCTTCAAGTAGAACTGAAGGGTCGATTTGGAACATTTCCAGTATATGGAAGCTCAAGGATCATGGATCTCGTGATGTGACATGGAAACCCAAAACCATTTTTTAATTTTGGGCACAAATCCTGATGTATGCAGGTTGTAGTGGTGCAACCTACGTATACACATGTTGTAAAATAGGTAGGGCACGTATATGTGGAAAAATAACGTTTTTAGCTCTGGGATTTTCAAAAAGTGACTTCAAGTCTGCATAAGGAAATGGAGAAAGGCCTTTTGTGCAAGTTTTCATAGGGTGAGGAAAATATTGCTATAACAGATGCCCCCTAATGTGTGAGGTTAGAGGAGTATCTGTGATGGCCGAAATACGTTATAAGACCCAAAAGTTGAGTAATGGGGACCCAGCTGTAAGAACTAGTTGCTGATGAGAATATTACAATCTGTACTTACTTTGCACACATGGTTTCCAATTTGAATTGCACTGCAAATCCATGTGAAAATATACCAAACAATTTTCCATGGCCATGAATAGGCAATACCAAGGTGGTTACATGCCAAAGGTTGTCATAGTCACAAACAAGGCCCATTAAAACCAATCTCAAAATCAATATGAAGATATATGTATACAATGGAGTACAATGTGATCTCCCATGATCATTGAAGTCACATATGTATTGGTCCAATGAAAGGTAGCAACAACTCAAGAAAGCTATGACTATGAACTGATGTCTTCGAGTCTTATACAAAATCTGCCAAATGTGCAACTCTACATCGTGTGAATAAAGGAGTTGAGTTCGAACACAATGAGACTTCCTTTGGTTACTGGTCAATGAGGTATATTATTAACAAACACAAGACAACCTACCGATAATGAAATTAGGTATCAAGGCATTGAGTACACTATTGCAAGTGTGAATAGAGGTGACGGGGTCGAACACTTGAAGAATCCATTGATCAGGAGACATTGATGTATTCCCAACTATCGATGGCAAGAGAACCTACCACTAATGAATACAAGCCTCTCGGTACTCATAGGACTCTAGGTCTCGTCTCCAGAATAGATGAGATAAAGTTGATGGAAGGAGACCCACTGAAAGGAGAGAATTAATCCATCTCTCATCATTCATCATGAGGTACAAAGCAGGAGCTTGATGATTTGGAGGAAATGAATGAAGAACATGTTCATGAACCAATGATCCTACGCTTCTTTCACGTGTTCTAGATGCAATAGGTGCACAAAAAAGATCCTTCGAATAGCAGCCAATAAGGAAAACTGTTGACAAAGGTGAGGAAACCACCAATAAGGCTAATGGAATCTAATACACAACATGAATCCCAATGTGAATATATGTCTTGTCAGCAAACACAAGGGAAACCACCTAGTCAACGATCAATGATGAAATTTCAACTATTGAGTTCAAGGTTACCTACCAATGAGGAAAGTAGGACCAGGGTGCACAATAGGACTACAAATGCATTTTATTCTGAGATATATTGAGGGTATGGCTGACATGAAAAGTCAAGAGTTCTGAAGAATGGCTGACACAGGTCGATAGACATCCTTTGAACAAGGGCATGAGACATATGGAAGACTCTAGAAGCATAGACTCAATCATGAAACTTTGAGATGCAGGAGGCATCAATCAAACTCTCCATAGGGACTGGAAGAGTAACTAGTCGGGGGAGTAAACTCTTTGTAGCGAGATTATCGTCTTAAGGTCATGCTAACCCAAAATTTTGATGACAAGTGGACTCAAAAAAAAAAACTTTGTTACAAGGTGACACGACTGCTGCCAATATAAGAAAATATTCCCTTCATGCCCGTCTTTTCTTTGTTTTCTCATAGTCAAATGAATTTTATGATACAGAGGAGGAAACGAGTGTCACAAGTAAGCAAACTAGTTCTAGCAGTGGAACATACCTATGCTCAATGCAAGGAGATGCATGTGGGAGATGGACACTTGGGGGAATGTTTCCTCTTGGGTTTAGGGTTTCAAGTTGGAAAGGATATAAACAAGGCTTTGCTTGCGTGATGATGTAAACTACTAAGGTGAGAGGCTTATAATGCAAAAGCAAGAACCAACAATAGGCTCAATACTGCAAGCAAGAGAATGAGATGTAATTACAACCTAACGCCAAAAAATGTCATTTTTCGTAATCTTAGTCTACTTGGTTTGAAAAATGGATAAACTTGCACCAAATAGACATCCTTTCAAATCCAATTTACGAGTGTTAAAGAGACAAGTTCACTCGACAATCTTTTTGCTTTTTGAAATGAGTCGAGAAAGAGATTAAATCAAACTCGTTTGGGAGTCCTCTAGGTATAGGTCAGCGTGTTTATGAGTAAGAAATGAGGTTCAACATAAATTCATGTCTTATCTATAAGGGAATCTCGGTCCTACAGACAAAAATCTTTGCATGGGCACCAAATGAAGCAGAGGATCTAACTAGGGTACCCATGCTTGGTAAGTCTCTACCATTCAATAACGACACTTCTAGTTGCAGATAGAAGGTTCTGTATCGTTATGAAATGGGTTCATACCTAAGGCATATGAGTGATAGTCATAGGACGATGAAAGTGTGCATGATGGATTGGATACCTATCCTATATGTTGTGTAACAAAAATACCTGTCCAAATTTACGAACGGGTGACATGGCGCTGAAAACCGCAAGAATCCTTGAATAAAACTACAAAAACCAACTCCATACACTATTGTATTAGTCCATTCTTCCAAAATATTGGATCAAACTAAATAATTTTACCATACCATTTGTATTTTTTACCCAAATAGTGGATTTTGGACCAAATTTCTTCTAAACTTCAACTGGTGATTATGGGAGCTACGAATGCCAGAATCGACAACCGTCTGGACCAAGTAACTCATCGTTATCTCCTATTTATTTTAAGTGGATTAAATATTGTAATTAGGTTTCATTTTTTAAGTTATTTAGGGCACAATTTGAAAACTTAGGTGTACGCAAGCTACAGTTTATCAAGTCACATATACGCATACTTATATGCAGCTGTTTAAAATAGCCAGCGTATAAATGACCCTATATGCTATTGTGTACACTAAATCTCACATATATGTCTGTGGATAGTGGTTTTTAAAGGTTTCTAATTAAAAAAGGGGTTTGACTCTTGCAGGATTGTGCTAGAGTGGAGAGAAAGAGAGCATGAGGAGGTGGATTTTGCAGTGGAGAGAGATACAGGGGCCCAAATGACCTTAAAAATATGTGGGCTATACAATTTTTGGGATCTCAAAGGTATGAGGGATCAATTAAGATTGCTATAGTTTCTTGTGAATTACTGGGATCTGGATAGTGAGAGCTTCAACCTTGATGGACAATCATTAAGGATTGAAGTTGAGGAAATCTATTTCTTGACGGAATTGTCACATCGGGGTGAGGTGGTCAACCTCAAATATTGGGGTGCTAGGAGTGGCATGAAAATCAAGGAATACATAGCCACTCATTGCATTGCAGGGACCGAGAAGGTAGGAAGCAAACTCCCAATCAGAGCAATAAACAATCTTAGTCTCAAGATTGTTGTCCTAGTTTTGACACAGATCATAGGATTAGACTCTTTGTAGTAGGAATTGAGGCCACTTGTGTTCTACTCAGTGGAGTTATTGCGACCCACGATGTATGACTGGTGCACCTCATTGCTGGCTAACATGAAGAGCCAGTTGACAGAATGCAAACTAGGTAGAAAGAGGAACTTTGGGTTCGCTTTTATTCCGTGTAGTTTTTTCTTTGAGCGGTTTCCAGGCTTGTGACCTAGAGTTGAGATTATTCCTCATGGACCTCACGATCCAGCCATGGCATGGTGGACCAAGGTGATGAGGCGACAGGGGGGTGGTAGGGTTCCAACACCCTACAATGATGAAGTTTTCTTCTAGTGGAGTCGACAGGTGATAGATTTGGATGACTACCCTTATGTCAGGATTGACTTTAGAGGAGATCCTGACATGCCATTACCACCATGGTCAACCTACAGAAACATAGGTATGTCAAAAAAATTTAAATATTTCATTTTTATTTTTTTTGCATAGGAAAACAAAAATATTTTTGGATGATGTTAAGTACTAATTAAACATGTATGTGATGCATATGTAGTTCCATGATGGTCGAACGGACTTCTAAGACATTGTCGAAGGCACCTGGGAGATGAGGTAGCAGGAGGGGATGTAGATAGAGTGCTTCAAAACATGCAGGGAAAACTATCTCATTTGATGCAAAGGATTCCCATGATTCTATTGGAGGATATGTCGAAGGATATGCAGCGGTAGGTTATAGGTGTGCCCCATGCTTGGGTACAACTATTTTGGCATCTTGCAAACATTGTAGTCTACTATCATGACATTGATCTAGCGCCATAGGTGTAAATGTCATAACTATTGTATAATCGAATGTATATGTATATTGAGGGAGTCATTCCCAATTTTGTACGATAACATCATATTTTTTGAAATATATATAAAGACATGGTTCTTCGGATTAACTTATGTTACAACGTGTACATTGATGAAAATGTTTTATTTGCTTTATTTATATGACAAATTCCAATCTAAGACAAAATTAGCATATGCATCAAATACACAATTAGAATTTCTAGGTATGTGATGATAAGTAATAAAATCAAATTTTCGTTCCAAAATTCATACCCATAGGAATCGTTAGACTAAAGTAAGGTCACACACACAATAACTGTCATTCAACTGGCATACTACTAACTAGGAGTCCATGTGAACTTCTAAATATAAAATGGCATGTGAAATGGCATCGCACAAAAGTTCTATAACAAGGCTACATTTAGCCACATTATTCGTGGATGACCTTAGGAAAACACTACCTGAAGACACAAGTAGAACCTCGAGTGAGTAAACAACCCAAGTGGTGGAAGCCAAGTTTTGTGTATGACAACTCACCCCATATCTGAATCCTAAGTAGACCAAAGACTCCATTGAAATCTGCCAACCAAGAGAAAACTCGATAAGCAAGATGAAGATAAAAATAAAGGGAAAAGATATATACACTAAATTACATTAGTACACAAAGAGTTACGCCCAAGCTTGGGGATCAAGCGTAATATATTTTCAAATAGAGCCCATTCTTGGGCTTAGCCAACATGTTCCCTTCATAATATTCTAATTCATAGGCTCCTTTTTCTAAGACACGTCGCACAATATAGGGATCGTGACACATGGTTTTAAACTTACCTACCCCCAATTTTTCTTTGGCTTGATCATATAGAAGGACCAAGTCACCCTCAACGTACAACCAAGGACAAATAGACTTATCTTATTGGACCTTGACACATCTTTTATTCTCTTTAATAACTATCGAGGCATCTCGACACTACTCATCTAGACTCTCTAGGTGTACGAGGCATTGTTCGAGATCGGAAGTGACATGTAGGAGCACCAATGCCAATCTAAGAGAAGGGATATCGAAATCAATAAGTATGATCGACTCCACACTATGTACTAAATAGAAAGGAGAAAAATGGTTCGAAGTCTTGATCAAGGTTAGGTATGCCCAAAGTATTAGATAAAGCATGATATGCCATTCAGATTTGCTATGG
>JASDQU010013073.1:179583-191232 GCA_032191745.1 Picea mariana | reverse complement strand
CATGCAAAGAATATAACACATACCCAACATCATTGTAGGAGACTTCAATATTGACATGCTACATAATAATGCTAGAACAAAAGAATTGGAAAACTACATGTGCAAATACAGTCTCTGCTTTCTTTTGAACAACACAAGCCATGTACAAAACGCGCTTATTGACCATGTATGGCCGAATGTGCCCATTTCTCAATACAACATCTTTATCTTAGACACATATTGGTTTGATCACGATACAATTGGTATTGCACTTGAATTATGAGATATACATCAAACATATTGCAAAATCATATTTCTATGTTTCAAGTCATATCTGTCTAGCTTGTTGCAGAAAACCAAATTATCCAACTTCTTAGTTTTCCCTGGTTTGTACACATACTGGTCTGATCACCATACAATTGGTATTGCACTTGAATTATGAGATATACATCAAACATATTGCAAAATCATATTCCTATGTTTCAAAGCATATTTGTCTATCTTGTTGCAGAAAATCGAGATATCCAACTTCTTAGTTTTCCCTACTTTGTAATTGATTTTGGGCACATAATTTTTTTACAAAAAAAAATTATATATACACAAACATGGATGAACAAAAAAATAAAAAAAAAAACGGTACATTCTTCTAACACTATATGTTACTCTATTCATTTTATTCTATTTTATTTAGTCTATGTACATATTACTTGTGTTTTCCTTTACATGTCAACTTATGTTCATGTCCATTTTGTTTTGTACTTTTTTTCATAGAAACAAACAAGAAAACTAGACACGACAAAGAACTCTTAACCAAAAATGTAGAAGAATCCATGAAAATGTGCATATTTCTACCCGTGTTCCATATCCGATAGTTTTTCATTTACTCTGTCTATATTTGGTGCACTGGTTTGCAGCTTTGTTTTTTTTCTCCTTGGATACTCCATATTTTCCTGTACATTAACTTGTCTTCATGTCAATTCTATTTTCTATGCTTCTATCTTGAAATAAATAAATTTGTACTCCATCTTTTTTTTCATGTCTTCCTACGTAGTTGCTTGCTTTCATGTCCATTTTATTCTATGTATTGCTACATTGAAACAAGAACACAGTAATGGGCACAAGGATGAAGCCTTATGTGCCATATCTGAAAAAGCTAGAGTGCAATGTGTCACAGCAAATACAATGTATATGCCTGAGACTAAGAGGTATGGTTACAAAAAACTCTGATATGCTTACATTGTCCAAGTTGTCCAATTTAGTTTTAAAAAATTAGCTATTTCATTTGTTTCACAAGTGGAGACAAAAAATTAATTTCAAAAATTATTCACTAATGTAATTTATTCAATTTGTACACAAGCATGGAATGAGGAAGCGGTCGATTAGACTCGTGATAAATTAGAGCATTATATAAATTACTATAAATCTTGGTAAAATGTTATAATATTCTATAAATTACTAAATCTCATGTTGCGGTCGGTCGGACTCGTAATACATAAGCATGACTATAAATGTGAACCCATGATTCCACCAACCCGTGAGTCCGCCAACCCACGCACCGTGTAACATCTATTTTATACTATATTTCTATTTTATTTACTCTATATACATATTCCTAGTTTTTTTCTTTACATGTCAACTTATGTTCATGTCCATTTTGTTTTGTACTTTTTTTCAAAGAAACAAACAGAAAAACTAGACACGACAAAGAACTCTCAACCAGAAATGTAGAAGAATCCATGCAAAGGTGCATATTTCTACCTGTGTTCAATATCCAATAGTTTTTCGTTTACTCTGTCTGTATTTGTTGCACCGGTTTGCAGCTCTCTGTTTTTTCTCCTTGGATACACCATATCTTCATGTACATTAACTTGTCTTCATGTCAATTCTATTTTTTGTGCTGCTATTTTGAAATAAATAAATTTGTACTCCATCTTTTTTTTCATGTGTTCCTACGTAACATCTTGCTTCTATGTCTATTGTATTCTCTGTATTTTTACATTGAAACAAGAACACAATAATTAGGTCACAAGGATGGAGCCTTATGTACCACATCTGAAAAATCTGGAGTGCAATGTGTCGCAGAAAATACAATGTGTATGCCTGAGACTAAGAGGTATGCTTACAAAAAACTCTGATCTGCATACGTTGTCCAATTTGTCCAACTATATGTGTTTCCCATACATGATGTGTTTCTATCGCTTGATAATTATCACACTAAGTGTTGTTCCATGAGGCATACAGTTCTTTCCTCCCTTTATTTTTCCTCTTCTATACTTATCTGTTCTCCCTTTTCTTCTTCCCCTCTATTATTCGTTTATGATTCTATACTTAGTCCCATGTCTATGCTCATAGGTTCCCACGATGGAGGAGTGACAGATTCCATGTCCATCTATATATTTACATCACGAGTCCGACCAACTGTCGTTAGTTTTCATAGTTGGCGAAATTTATGGCCGCAGGTTCCTACGTAGGTGCCATCGAACTCTCATGCCCCATGTTTGCGGTACACATCTTGCACCCGAAACTTCAGTGATCTACAATTCGACCCCGGATTCGAACTCCCAGGCCTCAGTCTACCTACGATGACTCTGTCTGAATGCTTGCATATAAATGTGCCAAGTCATATATTTTTTCTATTGCTTGTTGATATAGATATAAACAACATCTCTTTTATCTTGAACTAGGGTCTGTTGAGCTCCAGCTATATTCCATGGCTCAAAATATTTTTCTCATAGTTAATATTTTTCCCAGTTCGTTTCCACACTTAGCCAATTTTATGGCCGCGGGTTCCCCCCAATGCATTATCGAACTACCATGCCCCGTGTTCAGATATACATCTTGCACCCAAAACTCTGATTATCTACAATTCGACCCCAGACTCCTTGAACTCAAAAGCCTCACTCTGCCTATGATAACTCCGTCTGACCACCCCCGCCTTTCCATACTTAAGACCAAGTGTTGTTCTATGACGCATAAAGTTATTTAATCCCTTTGTTTTTCTCTTCTATACTTGCCTCTTTTCCATTTTCTTCTTCCCCTCTATTATCCTTTCCTGCTTCTATACATAGTCACATGTCTATGCTCACGGGTTCCCGGGGTTGCGGACTCAAAAATTTTATATCCATCTATATCTTCACATCACGAGTCTGGTTGATTGTTGTTTGTTTCCATTCTTAGCCAAATTTATGCATGTCGATTCCCATCTAGGCCCTATGGAACTCTCATGCCCCATAGTCGATGTGTTTCTATCGCTTGGCAATTATCAGACAAAGTGTTCTTCTCTCAAGAATAAAGTTCTTTGCTCCCTTTCTTTTTTTTCCTCTTTTATACTTAGTCGCATTTCTATGATAGCGAGTTTCTAGGTCGCGGACTCACAAATAGTATATCCATCTATATATTGACATCACGAGTCCGACCGACCACTTTCGTTTTCTTAGCCAATTTTATGGCTGTGGGTTCTCGGGTAGGTGTTATCGAACTCTCATTCCCCATGTTTGAAGTATACATCTTGCATCCAAAACTTGGGTGATCTACAATTCCACCATGGACTCCCAGGTTCAAAAAAGTACCAAAGCATCTTTCACTCCCCTCCATCCCTGCCACCTTCACCCCTTCCCAATGCACATTAACTATAATTTACTAGTGATAGCTCACCACAGATGTTCGAAAAGATTGGAATTAATAACCAAAAGGCTCGAGGACATCTCCCATTAAAATGCATTAATGGGAGAATATTATGGAATCTGATTAGTTTCTTTCTGTCAATCTTGAATTCGCAAAAAAATGTTGGTAATTTTAGTTTTTTTAAGGCGTCGTCATAGCAAAAATGCAATATTGTGTTGACCCATTGTCATCTACAAAGGTGTTGACATGATTCCCCTCTTTAGTGTTGTGCATATATTACAGGTTCGCATATTTGAGAGTATGCTTGCATATGAAAATGTTTCTCTACCCTTCCAATTTGAACATAGTTTGCATTTGGGCCACAAAGAACACTAATAAAATAAAACAATATGAAAATTGTTTAAGTAAATAAAAAAAATTATCTTCTAACTTGAACCTGGTTTTGTCAAGATCCAGGTATATTACATAGTTGGCAATGTTTTCGCCGCTTTTCCATACTTTCTCGATTTCCCTGCCATCTTCGCACACTTTCCCAGTGCAAATTGATTGCACTTTTATTATTTTTGAAAAGATTGCCAATAAAAGGAAAAAAGGCCGAGGACATCTCCCATTAAAACACATTGAACCAAGATTTACTGGAGATTATATTATGATGTTTCAGCGTCCATTTTAAATACAATGAGGAGAAAAGGAACGTTCTCATCACCTTATGGCTACAGCTCGACAACATTTATGTGGAGATACCCTGAATATTTTCGGGCGCGAGGACTAGAGTTTTTAGTGGTCCATAGCTTATGACTACTACTCGTCCACTTCTGCCCAGAAGAAAGTTATATCAACATCTGAAATTGCAGCGACAGATTGTGTCCCAAATGTTTTTTACTTTAAGGAATTGGTCACGTGCTGCGGCGAGAACTATATTCTGAACCAGCAGATTATCCAGATGGGAAACCATTCCCAAGTCTCTGAATCGCCTCAAGTATTTCAAAATATGTTAACATTTCCCGACCCAACACCTACTTTCAAGGGCAAGAATTGCAGACAATTCTTAAAGAAGCATTGTAATGAATTGGACCTCTTGCCAAAGTTCTTACAGGACCCAGCGCCCGCTCCCCAGGACATAGCCATATTACAGGTTAGTGCATTTAAAAACCTTTTTCGACAAATTGCATGGTTTTTCACGAGGATAACGAGACAAGAAAGTGCAGTCATCATCTCTCGGATGATTTTGTATATTTTATTTTTTACGATCAAGGAACAAGCCATCTTCCATTGCGGCAAGTTGATTTCCATTGAAGTCTCTTCCCATTTGTTGCAATATAGAAGGCAGAAGAAATTATTTATGTCATCTTATTTAATTTTCGTTGTGGCGAATTGCTATCCATTTCCTGGACTATCTATGTGTAAGAAGATGAACTATGAATTTGACCCAGTAACATTCTCGTGCCAAATATTATGGAGACACTATGCTTTCCAACATTTTTATAAAGTCTTTAATGATTTTGTTTCAGTTTTTAAAGCATTGATATTTGGAAAGTGTTTTCCTCGGTTGTCTCGCCGGCTGACAATCTTCCTGGATAGGAAGGGAACAGTAGAAGAAATGGAGAACTATAATGTTATAAGGATTTTTGGGTCTAAAAAAAATCCTTGATTCCTTCCATGTCACATATCTGGTACAATGTTTTTTGTTGGAATAGCAAGGGAGTACATCCACTAGTTGCATTTTTTCATTGAAAAAAAAAAGGTCATTTCATCTCTTTGCCTTGGAAAGTCGGGGATTTCATGGTCAGGAACCACTTCAGCAGTTCTTTCACTGACACTATCCTAAATGAACTCGGTGTCAGTACCAATGATTCACACAAGCAGAATCGAAAAGGCCCGGGTGAAAAAAGTGCCCAATCCCCGAACACCACACCCAAGACCACAACATCTCGTATCAGTACTCCAACGGTCTACCCAAGTAACAAAGTCACACATAGGTCTTCAGGCGGAGGAGGAGATAAGAACCCTCCCTCCGGCAAAATTGAAATTTGTCACAAACTTCCCGCGAGAAAAAAATGGAAAACAATAGTCCAAGAATAGTAGGGACCAAGGGGAGAAATTGATATCCACAATCTCTCCCTCGAAGATATGGAACTAGAAATTGGCATTGACAAAATGTTCCTTGACGACGACCACCTAGAGAGCACTACTCTTTACAATCCTGGGATGGAAATAATTGGCATAGATACATTGGACAAAGAAGAGTCTTTTGCATTTCAGAGCGTTTGTTTTTATAGTGAATCCAAAAAATTGATTATTGAAAAGAGATACGTAAAGAATAAGAAAGGGAAATCTCGTTCAGAGATCAACCTACGCAACATGCACCCTTCCCAGATCTCCCAGATACACCGAGCAACTAGATATGCTCTAGAAAACTCTATTAGTGGCCTTGAAATAGAAAACGTCATGTTAAAGGAGTGAATCAAAGAATTGGAGGCAACTCTAATGCCTCTTCCACTGTTTGTTACTCCTTTGGCAATGGTCGGGTCCACCGCACCTGTGCCAAAGTTAAAAGGATCAGCAAGCCTTCTCACATCGACCCGAGACTATGTGGAAAAGAATATAAACAGAAGAGTGGAATTAATAACATAACCTTGGGAGATGTCAAAGAATATGGTCTCTTTTGGAACAAGAGTGCATGCTTTTCATGAGCATCTGCAAGCAGATCTCAAGAACGAGCAAGGTTTCTACCTCGATGCAGTTTTACCATTTGGTGTTAAAGTTACCGGTATGAAAAAATTCAGAAGAAGACATGAGGATCTCCCTTCCCTAGATTGAATAGACCAACTAAACGCATGCTGGAAAGAAAAGGTAAAGAACCTGAATGGTATCGTTCAAGAATGTAGCCAGACCATATCTAGAAGAGACAAACTATTCAAGAAGCTAACTGAGATAGATCTAGCTGCCAGCACCAATGAATTCCAGGACCTGAAATTGATATTCAACTCGTTTTTTTTAACCAAGCAAGCATTTGATGATCAAGTTCATATCTATAAAAGACTGTCATTTGAAAATTTCTATGGAATTCTTGAATATAGTGAAGATGACGTGAAAACCTGGCTAGTCGGTTATGCGATTAAAAACCAAGATATTCAAGAAGCATTGCACAACTTGTCTATTGATCTAAGGGACTTGGAAAGTGAATTCTTCAATATAAAAATCCGGCATGAAATCAACGTGGCACCCATGAGGAGCTACATCGAAGAATGGTTCAAAAAGGTTGTCGACTAGATTGCCAATGAAGGTCAAAACCGAGGAAAGACATAAAAGGACATCAACGAGCAAATGACAAGGCATGGGACACCATCATAGTAAGTTGTTACTGATTACATTCTTATGTCTTCATACACTTACTCTAACAAAGCTTTAACCGAGATCTGACAATTTTCTCTTTCTTCTTGCCAGGTTTTGTTGTTTTCCATCGTCGGCTTTCTTCTTTCTACAAACTTCATTCTTGTACATATTTTCTTTGTAGTCTGCGGCAGTACCAATCTGAGTCATTCTGGAAAACGCATTTTTATTTCACAGAATATGTACTGAACTATATGTTTTTTTACAAATTCGAAGACAGTTATTTTTGGGAAATATTCTCAACTGTATTTTGTGACCCAGTTTATCTAAATATAAATATTTGAGGTTGTTCTATGGCGATCTTCAATGTTTGGTGTTGTTATTTGAAATTTGTATTTCTTCTTAAAATTAACTCATTTCCATGTACATGTTCTTGTTCTATATTGTGCATATATTGTAGCTTCCTATATTTCATAATATTCTTCGATATACAAAATGTAAAGTCATATATTTTTTCTCTATTACTTGTGAGTTTGAGCGAAAGTTGCGAGCACAAAAAACCATTCAAATTCAAACATGGTTTACATTTGGACCACAAATAATCTATTAAGATACATTAATATCAATACATTTTAAATAAACATAAACAAAATCCCTTTAAACTTGAACTTGACTTTCTCAGGCTCTTGGATTGCTCGCGGGTTGACCAGTTAACGGACTGCCAAATCTTCATTTCCATCTATATCTTCACATCAGGAGCCCGACTGACCACCATCCCTTTCAACACTTAGCCAATTATCTCACCGCGACGTCCCAACTTAGCGCTATTGAATTCTTATCCCGCGTGTTCTATGATATACATCTTGCACCCAACACTTCAGTCATATACATTTTGCACCCAACAATTCTGTGATACACATTTTGTATACATCACTTCCGTCATTTACAATTCGACCCTGGACCACTGGAACTCGCAAGCTTCACTATACCTGAGTTCACAACTTTCGGCAATTATCTCATTGTGGCTTCCCAACTTAGCGCTATCGAATTCTTATCCTGCGTGTTCCGTGATATACATCTTGCACCCAACACTTTCGTCATATACATTTTGCACCCAACAATTCCATGACACACATTTTGTAGACAACACTTCTGTCATTTGCAATTCGACCCCGGACCACTGGAACTCGCAATCTTCACTATACCCGGGTTCACAACTTTCAGAAAAACAATTAAGTAACGAGAAAGATAAAGTACAGGGAAAAGAGAAACGGGAATTTGGTTAAGTATAGAAGATGAAAAAGAAGGGTTAATATATTCACATCTGTAATAGATATCCCATTTCCTGGCAAGATATTTTCTGTACAGAAAACAACGACTAGGAATTGGAAATTGTCTGAAACCGCCAACCCGATGATCCGCGAAAGAGAATTCAAGAAATGGCTGTGGAAAGCGGTCGGACAGGCTTCAAAATAGGATGACAAGGGTTCTCAAGGAGACATGAGTCCCCGACAGTCAAATTGTATTGATCGAAACTTTTGAGTGCAAACTGTGTAACACAGAATAGGGGTTGATGTAGGAGTCTGGAAGTCAATTTGTATATCGTGGAAGTCGAGGGGCTATTTGCAGGTCAAGGAACACTAGAAGTGCACTCCAACTATCCGGGAATCCACAAGGGAAAAAATTCGGGTAAGTATGGAATTGGAGGCACGAAAGAGATTCCAAGAAATGGAGAAATATGGAAAGCGGATGCAGGGACTTCAAAATGGGGTGAAAATAGTTCCCCAGGAGACATGAGGACCCGAAGGTCAAATTGCATGTCTCGAAACTTTCGTGTGCAAACTGTGTATCACAGAAGATGGTTTAATGTGGGAGTGCGACAGTAAGTTTGTATATCGTGGAGGTTTGGGTGTTGTTTGCAGGTCACAGAACAATGGAAGTGCAATATAGAGCCCCCCTGCCCGGGAATCCACGATCTGAAAAGTGGTTAGGCATTCAATGGATAGTGATCGGTCGAAGACGTGATATAAAAGAATGAGCACAAATGTGAACCCATGAGTCCGCCAATGTGCGCATTGAGACATTTTCGAAAAAATGACTAAGTAACGAGAAAGAGAGAGTAGAGGGGAAAAACAAACGGGGGGGAAAGAAGGTCCAATATATTCAAATTTGCAATAGATATTCCATTTCCTAGCAAGACCTCTTTTGTATGTTTCTGGAGAAGTTGTATACATATTGCATATACTTGGAAAGAAGTCTGAAGGTAGCGGGCACAGGAAACAACAACTAGAAATTGGAAATTTCCTAAACCCGCGAACTCGACGATCCGCAAAAGAGATGTCAAGAAATGGTCAAGTGCGGAAAGCGGTTAGACGGGCTTCAAAATAGGGTGACAAGGGTTCCTGAGGAGACGTAAGGCCCCGACTGTCAAATTGTATATATCGGAACATTTCAGTGCAAAATGTGTAACATAGAAGAGGGTATTCATGCCATCCTCAATGCATATTCATTATTTTTTTACTAGTGACAAATCAGTGCACAAGTTCGCTTATTGGCATTAACAAGAAAAAAACGTATTCAACAACAATTTATGGGAGCCCAACCGACCCCGGGTTGGCGCTAATATAAATATTTCACCCAAAACTTGCGTCATCTACAGTTTTGTCATATACATCTTGCACCCAAAACTTTTGTGGTCTACAATTCGTCCACATATTGGAACATGGTTTACATTTGGACCACAAATAATCTATTAAGATACATTAATATAAATACAATTTAAATATATTCCTTTCAACACTTAGCCAATTATCTCTCCGCAGGGTCGCGACTTAGTGCTATCGAATTTTTATGCCCCCTGTTTCATGATATACATGTTGGTTCGCTTATTGGCATTTATATGGGAGTCCAACCCACTATCATTGCTTTTCATACCTAGTTGTCGGGTTGCTGTAACTGAACTTTCCTTCCCCCTTTTCCATGATATACATTTTTCACCCAAAACTTCGGTGATCTACAATTCCATAGTTAGCCAACTTTATAGCAGTCGATCTCCGGGTTGGCGCTATTATAGATCTTTCACCCAAAACTTCCGCCATCTACAATTCTGCGATGCACATCTTGCACCGAAAAATTCCGTGCTATACAATTCCTCCAGCTCACAAGCTTCACTCTACCCGTCTTCACAAATATTTCAAAGCATTTATTGCTTCCTTCCATCCCTGCTACCTTTGCACCCTTCCCAATGCACATGGATTATGCTTTTACTAGTGACAACTCAACACACATGTTTGAAAGAGATTGGCACTACTTTTCTTAGTCACAACTCGCCATACAAGTTTCCTTAACAATATTACTCGACTCTCCCCATTTTCCAAAAATAACCTTATAAGCTACTTGGCAGGGACTACGATGTCGCGCAACACTTGTTAATGAGGTGGGACATTGTAAGATGCATTGGCATGAGGCAACCTAAGAGACTATATTAGGAAGAAACATATGGTCATATTACTCAAAGTGATCAACAACACTCCAATCAAGTTAGTAGGATTACTTAAGGGAGTTGTAGTGCTTGAATTTTTTTTATAGAAGAAATCAAAATACATGTCAGTTGCATGTATTCAATTTTAATGGTATTGTGTTAACTATATAGGTATTTAAAAAATGTGTGACAACAATGTATAATGATGTACATAATCACAAAAAAAGTTGAATTGATTAGTTTATGTATTCAAGTTTCAAGTTTAATGTTAAGGTGTTTTCATATTTTGAAAAAGATAATATTTAAAAAGAGACATGGGTTTTGATTTTATATGTGATATTGTTCTGAACATGTTGATTTCATATATGATGTTGGTTTGACCATGTTAACCAAATTAAAGAAGATTTATTTAAGGCATCATTATGTATTTTTTTATAAGGGTATTTAAAAATAAGAAATATTAGAATAAGTTTGGGATAGATATCAAAATATAAAAATACACCTCATGTGATATAGAAGGAAACCTTTGTATAATAGTGGGGAAGTATTTTTAATTTTAAGCTAGCAAATGTTTAGAGGACTGTAGAAGCAATAACAGAAATTGTCGAAGATCTCTTAGATAATTGAACATATCATGATATATGTTGTTGGCAACACACAATTATCAATTTCAACACTTGATCGTCAAATGGATACAAAAGTAGAGAAGCTTTGTTGGGTTCAGCCACGATATTTAAAAGCAATGTTAACTTAGTTGGTTTTTTTTGGCCTATGATATTATGGGTACCATTTACCAATCTTAATTGGATCGTATATAGTTTTCTTCTATGTGAATTATTATTCCAAAGATTATGGGTAGCACTAGAGTCCCTTATATTAGCTATTATTGTAACTTCTTCCAGAGATTACAAAGTTTCCCCTTGTTTATATATAGGTGTATGAACTTAGTTTAAATGTTGGTTATATTAGTTTAAATGAATTTGTCACTGCCTAGCCACAAATTGTATGCCTCAACCACTTCAATTAGAGTTGGTATAATCACAAATCGTAATCCAAGGTTATATGTATGAAGATTAATGGTTTGTAAAAAATTATAGCTTGACAATGAAAAACATTCTAACATCCATATGTGTCTTTGTTGTTGCAGATTAGCACTAATGCCTTATGGGATGTTAGGTTTTGAACACAATGTGGGCTTACCAATGGATGGTTTAAAACTAGTAGAGGGAATA
>JASDQU010013073.1:131977-152693 GCA_032191745.1 Picea mariana | reverse complement strand
TGGTTGATTAGTGCCTTGATTATTTGTAGGGGATATATATATTACAATATATTAGAATATTAGAATATTACAATGTAATAGTAATGCCATATTACAATGTAATATGGCATTACCATATTACATTGTAATATGGCATACAATATGGTATACCATATTTGATGTAATTTTTTTTTTTTAAACCTAAAGTCATCATGGCAATATCGACGCAAGTTCGTCAGAATTTTCCACGAATATTCATCACATATACAACATGTGCATCGTAAGTTATTGGCTTGGCATAACTTTTCGTCCCAATTGCGACGAAGTTTCGTCGTAATTACCACATTTCTTCGTTGTTATTTCGACGATATTTCATTGTAATTTTGACGATGCATAGGGTTAATTGATATTGAAGGTGATGACAAGTGGAGAGCTATTTTTGTTGATGTTTCCACGAACACTTGGATCGTGGATATAGCGACGAAATTATTCTGACGAAAAAAAATCCCGGCTTTCGTGGAAATTGCGACGGATAAGTGTGGCAATATCAACGAAAACCCGTCGCAAATTTGCTCATATGTACTAGTATAAAAGCGTCGAGTGCTTTGAAAATAACTGAGGAGATGGAGGGGAGTGCATTTGTAAAGATAGAACTGTTTCGTTCTATCCATACATACCAGCAGATGAATTGAGGCAGCGTGCGCAGAGATGGATGTGTGTTGTTCCATCAATTTAAACACTCAAGAAACGTGGGACCGTCCCAGGTCGATGTAAATTGTAGAATCTCATAGATCCTTGCCCAGACACTATGTGTAAACGGACAACTAACAAATAGATTAAATGTTGATTACTCTTCCTTGCGACAAAGAGTGCAAAATCTTGGACCGATCCATCCTTTTCTCCGAAGGATATCCCAGATATTTAACTTGTTTTCGAAGGATAGCCAAGTGAAAAGTTTTATCTTCATCGGGAAGTTCCAGCCCCAAAATTTTTTCCTCCATCCTTGTAATGGATGTGTCCACTGTAGATTTGTGATGGCTGCATAAATGTTAGAAGCAGTTAAGTGCCCAAAAGAGTCACCTCCAGTCCAGAGAAGAACATTCTCACGGTCTTGAAGCTTTATACCTGTTGTCTATAATGAGAAAGTAAAATGATCCCACTATAAATCGATAGGAAAAGGCAAATCGAGATCCATACTAGTGCGCCAGTTGTGGGTGATGGAATTGGAACCTCTCACATCTTTTGCTTGGAAGAGAAAGAAGATGTGTAGGGAGTGAAGAAAGGTGAGAAGTTGGTCTGATAATAATAAAGTGTCTCCCAAGCCCAAAAGATCCTGACCAAGGTGAATGGAGTGGTCGGTCCCTGGATTCCAAGAGATCTAGTGTGAAATGAGCGAAGTCATCCAAGCTAAGTTCCTCCAAGTGTAGGAGGCAGAACTGGGGATGGATGGAGACGTTCTTAGCCAAGCAAAAATAGAAGTATGAGGGAGATATTTGTCTAAGATGACAGAATGCCAAATCCTTGTTGATGTTAACACACGCCAAAGTGTATTTGCTTCCAGTGCTAAATTGAAGAAGAGTATGTTTATGAGGCCCCATCCACCTTTGTGTTTTATCTTTGCAAGTGTTTCCCAGCTACTGAGATGGGGGCAAGGTGTAGTTGAACAACCCGACCAGAGGAAGTTGAAGGAGAGCTTGTGAAGTTTGTGGAGCACTGTCAAAGGGAGGGTTGTAGCACACCTTTTCTGCTACTAAGGTTTAATCGCTCTTAAAAGAAGACTATAACACCACTTTGTACATAACTCGTACAGATGTTATTTAACCGACATGCATTTAAACAATAAACACATTCAACACAGAGTATTCATATGAATTACTTCCATAATCAGCAAGCAATTAGCTTTTCATATTAATTCATATACACAACGGAAAACATGATACATAAGCAGTACAGTCATGCAAAACATGATTAAAGCATAATCAGATACTTATCTTTATCAATGGTAGATTCCACCAACCAAGTGCAGGCCTTCCATGAACCTCCCAGCCTTAGACCACACTGCTCATTAGCTCAACAGTGGGTCACCCCCGAGCTGGGACTAAGCTCCACCCCAAGACAAGGAATACTAGGCTAGTTGAGGTTACAGGGAAAACAACACACAACCACAAGGAAGAAATTCTCTCCCAAGAACATCCCACGCTCACTGCCCACAGACCCTCATTCCCCACATGCTTGTTCCACCCCAGGAGAATACACCTTCTCTGTCACCTGGACAATCCTTCGGTTGCTAATCTCCCTTGCCTTGGGTTACAGGAACAGGAGGGACTAGAAGTCTCTGGGCTCTGTGGCAGCTACAGGGTTCTTTCCAGGAGTCCTCTCCTTCCTCCGCACACTCTCTCACCTGGAGAGAGTCGCTCACAAGCCAACAACTTGTTCTACCAACCTCAATCACCTCTCTCACCTGGAGAGAGCATTGTACCACTGGACAAAAAGACCCCACGCAGTCCAGCATTGCGTGGTCACAACAACCCACGGGGAAAATAGACACAGGATTTCCAACAGGTTCAACAATGGCAGGTCACTTCTTATTTCCCAATCCGCCAACACAGGATAGACTCAAGCTCTGGTTGTCGGGGATGTGTGACAAACAATTCACGCAGGATTCAACACAGGTTCGAACTGTTCAGACAGGGGATGTACCGGCTATCCCGGAACAAACACAGATACACGCCTTTTCGGTTCAGAGGATGCACGAGAGTTTCTCTGCAGGAGTCAGACCAGTTCACCTTCTGGCAGTCCGAGGGTTGAGTGGAGGAGGAGGAACCTTTCTCACGGCTCACCCTGGCCGTTTATTCGCGTGCGTCAGGGTTGACACTTGTCACCCATGGAACTGCATGCGTTCCACCAGCACGCATCACCCTTGTACATCCTCCCTTGCCAAAACTTAGGATAAAACACAAAATGCACATGTCTTTTTGGAATAATATTAAAATATTATTCCCAGGTTTAAGCCCCCTAGGCTTATCCCCCAGGCTCAACACTTAGCCCCTTTCCCACCTACCAGACCCTAATTCCTTGCCCACTCTGTGGATGCTTAGTCCCCCTTCACTCATTCATCGTGGTCGGTCTGCACCTGGTGGTGTTTATATTTTATTAAATGTTCTGCATACATAGAAGTACAACAGCAGGCTCCTGGCCTTCAACACTTAGGCTCCCTGGCCTAACAACACATAAGCCTCCAGCTTATAAGAACTCATCTCACCAGCCTATAAATCATAATTACAATTCTTTTCAGAACATGGTTTACTACGGGACTCGACCTTGGGGACACTACAATTCCCCTCCCCTTATTTTTCCACTGTCCTCAGTGCAACTTACACTGTCTCTGCAAGCCTTTCAAAATCTTCAAAAAGATGCGAGTACTCTGCCCGCATAACCTCTTCATGCTCCCATGTTGCGTCCTCAGGACCGTACCAGGTCCACTGGACCTTTACAAGCTCTACAGCTCGATTCCGGAGCTGTTTGTTTTTCCTGTCCAATATGCGCACAGGATGCACTTGCAGGACACCTTCTGGTTCCACCTGAATCACAGTCCAATCGATAATATGATTATCATCAGGTACATATTTCTTAAGCAGTGAAACATGAAACACATTATGTACAGTCATAGATGCAGGTCATGCAAGCATGTATGCAACCGGCCTAATCCTTTCCAGGATCTCAAATGGCCCACAAAATCTTGCTGCCAACTTGGCGCAACTTCCCAACTTTAGGGAACTCCTGTTAGTGTTCACTTTCAGGAAAACATGGTCACCCACTTTGAATTCTCTATGGTTTCTGTTACTATCAGCGTAACTTTTCTGCCTGTCCTGGGCAGCTTTTAGATTATGTTTAATTCTTATCATTTCGTCTTCCATCTCTTTGAGTAGCTCAGGCCCAACTACTACTCTATCAGCTAGATTATCCCAAATCACTGGAGTGTTGCACTTTCTTCCATAAAGCGCTTCGAATGGGCTCATCTTCAATGATGCATGATACCCATTATTGTAGGCGAATTCTACCAAATGCAGGTAGTCTTCCCACCTTGATGGTTTATCCATCACATACATTATCAGCATGTCTTCTATTACTCTGTTCACTCTCTCTGTCTGTTCATCAGACTCAGGATGATACACTGTACTAAAGTTCATATTCGTTCCAAATCCTTTGAACAGTCCTTTCCAGAAATTCGAAGTGAATTTCGGGTCCCTATCAGACACAATTGTCTTAGGAATTCCATGCAAGCGTGCAACTTCTTTTAAGAAGATATCAACAACATATGCTACTCTGTGGGTGGTTTTCAGTGGAATAAAATGGGCAGCTTTAGTAAGCTTGTCCACCACCACCATGATTGAATCATGTTGCTTTCTTGTTCTGGGCAATCCTGTGATAAAATCCATTGTTACCACGTCCCATTTCCATTCAGGAATAGGTAAAGGCTGCAGCAACCCTGCTGGGTGCCTGTGCTCAGCCTTAACCTTTTGGCACTCCATACATCTGGCGATGTATTCAGTGATTTATTTCTTCAAACTCGGCCAAAAATAATGGCCTTTGACTGCTGCCACAGTCTTCTGATATCCAGGATGTCCAGCATAAGCCACGTTATGCATCTCCTTTAGAATTGCCAGCTTCAACTCTCGAACATTGGGTACATACACTCTGTTTTTATACAGAAGTAAACCATTAGTTCCCAAGGTGTAACTTTCCTTGGTCTATGGTCTCTCACGCTGTTGTAGCTTTGCTACAAGATTTTTGTACTGCAAATCAACATTTGCAGCTTCCAAAATTATGTCTTTCATCTCAGTCTGGTACATTCTAATGGCTATAGCATGTAATTCGTGCACTTTTCTGCTGAGTGCATTAGCCACCTTATTTTCTTTCCCTTTGATATGCTTGATATCAAAGTCATATTCTCACAGAAACTCCAGCCATCTGATTTTCCTGGCATTTAAGGTCGGCTGATCAAATAAATACTTCAAACCGTTATGGTCTATTCTCAACTCGAATCTCTTGCCCATGAGGTAATGTCTCCATTTCCTCAAGGCATGGACGATTGTTTCCAGCTCTAAATTGTGAGTGTCATAATTCTTCTTATGTTCCTTCAACTTTCGGGATTCATAACAAACTACAAATTCCTCTTAGCTGAGAACTCCTCCTAGCCCCTCCTTACATGCATCTGTGCACACTACGTAATCCTTGTCTGGATCTGTAATCTTCAGGATAGGAGCACTAGTTAGCAGCTGCTTCAATCGTTGGAAGCTACTCTCACATTCTTTAGTCCACTAGAACTTCTTCTCCTTCCTTTGCAAGTAAGTGATAGAATGAGCTATCTTTGAGAATCTGGCTATAAACCTCCTATAGTAGCCTGCCAGACCCATAAAAGATCTAACTTCTGCCATATTCCTTGGCGCTGGCCATTCTCAAATGGCTTGTACCTTCTCAGGATCCACAACGATCCCTTCTTCAGATATTATATGTCCCAAGTAATGGATCTGCCTTTGGTAAAATGAGCACTTGCTCAGTTTTGCGTATAGTTGGTGTTCTCTCAACACCTGCAGCACCATTCTCAGGTGTTGTTCATGTTCTTCCTCTATCTTGGAATACACCAAGATATCATCCAGGAAGACTATGACAAACTTGTCCAAATAATCTCTGAACACTCCATTCATTAAGCACATGAAAACAGCAGGCGTGTTGGACAATCCAAACAGCACCACTGTGAACTCATAATGACCATACATTGTTCTAAAGGCGGTCTTGCTGATGTACTCATCCTTTATTCTCACTTGGTGATATCCTGATCGAAGATCTATTTTCGAAAATATTTTTCCATCCTTCAACTGATCAAAAAGATCATCAATCCTTGGCAGAGGATATTTGTTCTTGATAGTGACCTTATTCAACTGCCGAAATCAATGCACAACCTCAATGTCCCATCTTTCTTCTTCACGAATAGGACCAGGGCTCCCCACGGTGACACACTGGGGTGAATGTAACCTTTCTTTAGTAGCTCTTCGAGCTACAATTGCAAGTCTTTCAGCTCTGGTGTACTCATTCTATAAGGAGTCTTCAAAACTGGAGCTGCTCTAGGCATCAAATTTATAGAAAAATCGATGTCCCTCTTCGGAGGTAGTCCAGGTACCTCCTGAAATAATTCCTTGAATTCTTTGAGTACTTTGTGGTCTTCCAGATTCAATACTACATCTTGGGATGCTTCTTCCACCCGAGCTGCAAATAGTTGATAGCCTTTTCGGTAACATTTCTTCAGCTGCATGGATGAGATTTCCCTCACAGCCATGGCTCTAGGAATTCCTTGGACTGTTACCTGATTTCCCTCTTCATTCAGGCATGTGAACCTCTTGTTATGGCAATCTAGAAGGGCATGGTGCTGGTCCAACCAATCCATCCCAATTAAGCAATTGTATGAGCCTAAAGGCAGAATGTTCAATTCAGCCTTAGTGCTCATTCCTTTCATGTCCACTGAACAGGACTTAACCAATTCAGTGACCTTCCTCTTGGTCCCTGTGGCCAACTTCACTAACCTAGACTTCTCATGTTTGCTCCTCATTAGATGCAAACTTTCCACCACTCTAGGATCTACATAACTATGACTAGCCCCTGAATCAATTAAAATAACAAGTGGTCGGTTGTTAATCGTACCTTCCACTTCAATCATGTGCAATTGAAATTCTGCTTGCTTATTGTCTGGGGTTGCGTAGATCCTCGGCATTCTACTGCCCATATCCTCCACTGTTTCAACTTGCTGAACCGTATGGACATTTCTTGCTTTGTCTTTTCTGTGGGAGCAGTCTCTGTACCTATGATTTCCTTTACAGCCCCAACACTCCATAGGTGGAGGCCTTGGCATCTACTCACTCCCTTCAACTTTCCTGGGGTCTCTAAAGGATGACTGTTCCCTAGGGCCATTCTTGAAAAAGGGAGGCATGTTTCCCTTCTGCCTCTATTCTTTCTTAAACCTCTTCTGGTCATTCCAAGCCTTCTGAAAGGTAGGCTTTTCTCTTTGTTGTTCGTATAATCATGTTGCCCTTCTTATTGTTTCTTCCATAGTCTTAGGATCATCATATTGAATCTTGTCACCAATGGAAGGTGACAGTCCACTCAGATACCTCTTAATCTTGACAGCCTCGTCTTTGATGAATGAAACATACTTCAGTAGTTCTAGAAAAATTCGTTCATACTCATCAATAGTCATGCTGCCTAGCTTGAGTTCGAAGAACTCCTTCATCTTTCTGTCATAGTATCTTTTAGTCAGGTATTTCTTCTCGAAATACCTCTTAAATTCCTTCCAAATGACTTCTTTCTCTCTGATGTGTTGCACCTGCACAAATTGATCCCACCACATGGATGCTTTTCCTTTCAGTTGGTACATTGCAATTCTTCCTTCTGCATGGGCGGAATAATTCTGCAGTTGGAAGTATTTCTTCATGCCAAGCAACCATGTCTCGGCATATTCCTCCTTCTTATGTTCTCCATTGAATGTTGGAGACTTAATCTTGTTCATNTCTTCATGCCAAGCAACCATGTCTCGGCATCTTCCTCCTTCTTATGTTCTCCATTGAATGTTGGAGACTTAATCTTGTTCATCTCTCCCTTCAATTCCTCCTTTCCAGATTTTCAATGTTTTCTGGTAGGGGATGGGCTTGAACTACTGTGTGTCTTCCTGTCAGAATGTCTTTGGGAGCGACTAATATGTTGGCTACCACTCCTCGACCTACTTCTTCTCCCATGGGTTATGTGACTCTCCGTCGTACTTGAATCTCTTCCCTTCTCGAGTTTCTTCTCTATTCTTTCCAGGCTCTTCAAAAATTTTAAGTTTAATTCACCATGTCGATCCCTGAATTTCATGAGCTTTCGACTATCATCTCGGTGAGCCTTGGCCTCTCTTTGCAATCCTTCAATGATTTTCATTATGTGTCCTTTCTTATCCTTCTCTTTTCCATGCCCATTGGAGTTCGATCCTTCCACTCCCATATTGACATCCTTTCCTTCCTGTTCATCTTCTATTTCAGGGGTAATCCGCACCTTTCCCCACTCCATACTCAGCGTTGGTTAACTGGAGTCCTGAGCTCCGTTGAACTCTACACACGCACTGTGCAATTAAATTCGAAGTTTTTCAGGCCATTAAACCTTCAGGGACAATCCTCAACATTTATAAGCCAGTACGAACAAAAACAAACGACATTTCAATTCAAATAAGTTTTCTGAGCTCTCGTTCGGCTCTGCACTTTTCGGTTTTTTTTTTTTTTGAAACTTCAGTTTTTTTGGGACTTTCGGGACTTTCGGGTTTTCGGTACCCGGGACTTCATTATGCAGTGACTCCCAACCTCTTGTCACTCCTATCCCTGAAATCTGATACACGGTTTCTTATACGTGATCCAACGATCCTTGACGAGCTAGATCTAATGGTCCAGATCCTTTCGGGGTTTTGGGCTTCCAAATGTCGATGTGCTCTAACTCCCGTTAGCCCTCCGAGATAGACTCGTGGTTCACATGACCTCCTCTTATATGACCACAGTCATACCTCCTATCAGGGTTTCGGACTTTCCAATGTTGAAGCACATATGTCCTCAGGATTTGCGATTCCCCGAACCCTGATTTCCCGATGGATGACTCTCCTTCCAGAACTTTCTCGAATGCCTCGATCTCGACCACGCGTCCCCAAGAATGGACGGTCCTCGCCACTTCTTTCTATTTTGCGATTTCAAATGCTCCGGGTGCCTTGTCTTCAGGATTCACGAAACGCCAAACCCCGATATGCCGAGGGGCTCCCAATCTCGCCCATGTGTCCCAACTGACGGACGACTCAGATCCAATCTCGGGATTTCGCAACTTGCAATTTCCTGATGACAAATTTCTATGTCAACTCAAAACCCCGGTAGCCGATATACCGATGGGTCGCTCGATCTCCTCCACGTGTCCCCACAAACGGACGGCTCGGATCGTTCCCGGGACTTTTACCATGAAAATTCCCGACCTCCTGTCATCGTGACTCCCGATTTCACGAATGTTGATATCCTGATATTTCGACATGCGAAATGTCGACGGGCTCTTTATTATCGCCACCTGTCCCTTTGAGATGGACGGTCCTGACTAATTCGGGATTTCGCGTATCGCGATTTCCACATTCCTGTGCAATATCCAAAGGGCTTTAAACCCCATGCACACTTTTCAGATCTGACGGTCACAAGGGTTCGCCTTCCCTCCCGAATAGATCCTAGAGATCCTACACCACTGGTGTGGATTCCTCTCTCTCTGTGGACTCATACCACACTGGCTGCGGTTTCATAACGCCGCTATACCTCATGAGCTTTAAAACTTGTCAAGTAACTCCTTGACATTTTGGAGCAAACCAGGGTACGAAATTGGCCTTCTAGACCCAATTTCCCCTCGCATTCTCGGTCCAAAGACCACTCCACTGGCCCATCTAGGCTCAGCGTCGAAACCTTGGCTCTGATACCAAACAGTAGTGCACCTTTTCTGCTACTAAGGTTTAATTGCTCTTAAAAGAAGACTATAACACCACTTTGTACATAACTCATACAGATGTTATTTAACCCACATGCATTTAAACAATAAACACATTCAACACAGAGTATTCATATGAATTACTGCCATAATCAGCAAGCAATTAGCTTTTCATATTAATTCATATACACAGTGGAAAACATGATACATAAGCAACACAGTCATGCAAAACATGATTAAAGCATAATCATATACTTATCTTTATCAATGGTAGATTCCAACAACCAAGTGCAAGCCTTCCACGAACCTCCCGGCCTTAGACCACACTGCTCATCAGCTCAGCAGTGGGTCACCCCCGAGTTGGGACTAAGCTCCACCCCAAAACAAGGAATACTAGGCTAGCTGAGGTTACAGGGAAAACAACACACAACCACAAGGAAGGAATTCTCTCCCAGGAACCTCCCACGCTCACTGCCCACAGACCCTCATTCCCCACATGCCTGTTCCACCTCAGGAGAATACACCTTCTCTGTCACCTAGACAGTCCTTCGACTTCTAATCTCCCTTGCCTTGGGTTACAGGAACAGGCCGGACCATAAGTCTCCGGGCTCTGTGGCAGCTACAGGGTTCTTTCCAGGAGTCCTCTCCTTCCTCCGCGCACTCTCTCACCTGGAGAGAGTCGCTCATAGGCCAACAACCTATTCTACCAACCTCAATCACCTCTCTCACATGGAGAGAGCGTTGTACCACTGGCCAACAAGACCCCACGCAGTCCAGCACTGCGTGGTCACAGCAACCCATGGGGAAAACAGACACGGGCTTTCCAACAGGTTCAACAATGGCAAGTCACTTCTTATTTCCCAATCCGCCAACACAGGATAGACTCAAGCTCTGGTTGTTGGGGACGCATGACAAACAATTCACGTAGGGGTCAACGCAGGTTCGAACTGTTCAGACAGGGGATGTACCGGCTATCCCGGAACAAACACAGATACACACCTTTTCAGTTCAGAGGATGCACGAGAGTTTCTCTGCAGGAGTCAGACCAGTTCACCTTCTGGCAGTCCAAGGGTTGAATGGAGGATAAGGAACCTCTCTCACGGCTCACCCTAGCCGTTTATTCGCATGCGTCAGGGTTGACACTTGTCACCCATGGAACTGCATGCGTTCCACCAGCACGCATCACCCTTGTACGTCCTCCCTTGCCAAAACTTAGGATAAAACACAAAATGCACATGTCTTTTTGGAATAATATTAAAATATTATTCCCAGGTTTAAGCCCCCTAGGCTTATCCCCCAGGCTCAACACTTAGCCCCTTTCCCACCTGCCAGCCCCTAATTCCTTGCCCACTCTATGGATGCTTAGTCCCCCTTCACTCATTCATCGTGGTCGGTCTGCACCTGGCGGTGTTTATATTTTATTAAATGTTCTGCATACATAGAAGTACAACAGCAGGCTCTTGGCCTTCAACACTTAGGCTCCCTGACCTAACAACACATAAGCCTCCAACTTATAAGAACTCGGCTCACCAGCCTATAAATCATAATTACAATTCTTTTCAGAACATGGTTTACTACAGGTCTCGGCCTTGGGGACACTACAAGGGCAGCCATAGCCATCCAATAAACCGGTTGGCCTTCCAAGACAGCTTTTAAGAGAGTGAAACATGCACTGAGGGAGACCCAATGGTTGCACCAATTTTCAATTCTTCTTTTCACTTTTTCCAAGAGCTAGTTCCAGTCAGCGATCTTGTAGGAGTCTGCCTTAATGAAATATCCCAGATATTTGAAGCCTTCAGACAGATTTTTAAAAGTATGTGGGAAGAGAATTTGGATTTGATTTAGAGTCTGATCAGAGAGATTTGAGTAATGAAAATAAGACTTGGACCAGTTTATTTGTAGACCCATGGCCCTACAAAAGACAAGAAGAATGTTCTTGATTTCACACCATTCAAGTAGAGAGTCGTTTTTCAAAATCAAGACATCGTATACGAAAAGAAGATGAAGGATCTTTATCAGCCTTGAGACTTTTACCCCTGTCAGATTCCCTTGAGACTGGCCAAGTTTTAGAAGTAAGATCAGGCCTTCCATAACTAAAATGAAAAGTAATGGGGAAAGAGGACAACCCTGACGCGGGCCTCTGCCACTATGAAAGAAGGGAAAGGATTCCCCATTGACTAGAACCGAGAAGGTGGCACTCGAAACACAACCCATAATCCAACTTATGGAGGTCGGACTGAAACCAGATTGCACCAGAATCAAACAAAGAAAGTCCCAATCAATGCAATCAAAGGCCTTTTTTAGATCCAATTTAAGAATGAGTGCCTTTGATTTTTTTGCTTTAATACTATGAAGGAACTATTGTGTGGTGCCTATAACATCTAGTATATGTCCGCCTTTGAGGAAGCCTAATTGTTCACAGGAAAGTGATCGAGAGATGATCGACTTTAGGCGAATGGCAATGATTTTTGTAATCAGTTTGTAGCACAGATTACATAGAGAAATCGACCTATAATCATCGAAGGACGATGGATTGTTTTCTTTCAATATTAATGTCAGAATGGTTGAGTTTATAGAGCTAGAGACTCGACCCTGAAGTCTGGAGTCTTCAACCAAATCAAGTAGCTCCTCGCCAACTAGATCAAAGTAATGGAGAAAAAACTCGACTGTGCAGCGATCTGGACCGAGACTTTTGTCAGTTGCAAAGGAAAGAAGAGTGTTTTTTACCTCCTGAAGTGAACAGGGTCTGTCCAAAGAGCGATTGTCCTCGACTATAGCTAAAGTGGGAAAGAGACTAGACACTCTAACTGAATCCAGAAGTGATGGATCCAATCTAGATTCATAAAAAGAGTTGCAATGTTTAGTGGTTGCAGATTTTATAGCAGGTTGATCATTATGAGTCAAGCCGTCAGCATCAGTAATTGACCAAACATATTTTTTATTTCTGCGGTTACAAGCATAGGCATGAAAAAACTTTGTGTTGCGGTCACCACATTTCAACCAAGTTGCCCTGCTACGTTGACGCCAAAGGGCCTCTTCTGCCAGGAGGAGATTGTTACGTTCAGTCTCTAGATGCTCCAAGGATGAGTCGAAGTGTGGCAACTCGCCAACTTTTTGGTCCAAGAGGGAATGGTCCTGAAGTAAAGCCTCCAAATCTTGAAATCTGAGAAGTCTGACAATTCCGAGGTTTTTTTCCCACCTGTTTACCAATCGTTTTAGTGAAGTTAACTTCCAAACCAAGTGTAACTGTGCATCCTATTCAATGAGGTAGATGGGGTCCAACCAAACTCGTTTTACAATCAAGTGTAGATCTGGCTCCAGAAGCCAGCTCAAATTGAATTTAAAAAGATAAGAAAAGTGCCTGCAAGGAGCCAAATGTAGAATGATCGGTGCATGGTCTGAGAAAAATGGAAATTCAACCCAAGTTTTTAAACGATCGGCTTGGAGAGTCAAATCCATTGAGAGGAGGAAGCAATCCAATATTTTGGAGATGGCATCGGGACCTAAGCGCCCATTGCGCCAAGTGGGAGCGATAGCTGATGGAGGAAGATCCACTAAATTGTGTTTGTGTAGGAGCAAGGAAAAATAGTTAGCCAATGGATCCAAAGCAGCAATGGAACCCCAAATTTCCTTGGATTTGATAGTGAAATTCAGATTACCAATGATGATCAACTTAGTGCCAGTCAGAAGTCTGTTGTCTACCACCTTGTCCCAAAAAGATTTTCGGTCGGTGCAAGGGCCATACATATTCAAAAAGGTGATCGGTTGAGAGTTCCAAAGGCAAGCACCAGTCAAGAGGATACCACCACAGCAAAGCAATGGAGCTAGTGAAAACTTTGCAGGGTCCCAAGAGACAGTTAATCCTCCTGAGGTACCCGAAGAGCTAGTTGAAGCCGAAAGCCAGGTAGGACGGAATTGGTGAAGGAAATTTCTCACTTTTTGGCCAGCAACAAGTGTTTCTTGAAGGAAGATTATGTCTGGTGTTGTCTTGTTGATCAGCCCTCTAAAGGAGGCGGATTTTAGGGTCCCTCCCACCCCTCTGATGTTTAATGAGACTAGAATCATTATTTTGTTCTCGACATGGATTTAATGCCTCTAAGCACCCCGAGATCCAGCTGTGTAGTTGCAGAAGTGGTGTCAGGAGTTTTTTCTTTTGCAGCCTCTTTCTGTCTTGCACTTCTAGTTTTGAGTGGGGAGAGTTCAAAACCCCTTCCCTTTGACCAAAAAAATTCCTTGCCCGAGAGATCTTCAGAAGCAGTTAATGAGTTTGAAGTTGAAGCTATTTCAGGAGGGGGGATGACAACTTTCCCTGAGAAGTTAGGAAGTGGGACAAGGGAGTGAACCTCCTTAAAAGATGGAACAAGGTTGTCCAATAGTTCAGCAAGGGTGTCTTCCCCAAGATAAGATTCTCTATGTCCCACAGTAAAGTCCGCCAGGGACATTGCAGTCTCCTCAAACTATTCATGTGAAGAATCAAGTAAAGGAGGAAGAGTGTCACGTGCTGAGGAAGTGTTCCCAATAGCTACAACCACTTGAGCATAGGAATCCCAAGGGGTTCGAGGAGGAGCAGAAAGAGAAGTGGTTGGAGGAAGCAAGTTCTCCTCTCTTCCAAGATCTTGCATTGTATTTTTAGTGACTTCATAATTCCTCCATTTAAAGTGCTTAAAACATCTACTAATGTTCCAAGATCTTGCATTGTATTTTTAGTAACTTTGTAATTCCTTCATTTAAAGTGTTTAAAACATCCACTAATGCAAATCCTTTGAGATGAAAATAATGATGTTATGTGCAAAACTAAATGGGTACTTAATTGATGATCATAAATATACATGGTAACTTCGTAATTCCTTCATTTAAAGTGTTTAAAACATCCACTAATGCAAATCCTTTGAGATGGAAATAATGATGTTATGTGCAAAACCAAATGGGCACTTAATTGATTATCATAAATCCTTATGGGCACTTAATTGTTGTTCATTAAAGTTGTGCATCAAGCAATACAAGAAAAAATATTCTTGACATTGTTGGCATAGTTGGAACTACTTATCAGAAATTAGTCTCCTAAAATTGAAATAAGGATTTATTCTTGACATTGCTCGCATAGTTGGAACTACTTATCAGAAATTAGTCTCCTAAAATTGAAATAAGGATTTTCTTGACTTTCTGTGGAGTAGAAGAAGCATGAATTTCCTTGGCTTTGTATGGAACATGGGGAGCAAGAAATTTCTTTCAAATTTGATTTATTGATACACAATAGGCTCATAGTCAATGTACTTTTAGAATGTCTAAAAGAGGCATCTCCATCAGTGTATTTTCTTAACCTTCGATCATTGAATCTCTTGGCCTTGATGTATCCTTGTTGGATTTCAAAATCAAGTTAGACCTAGCTTGTAGTGCCTACAACATAGACTCATAAATGGAGAGAGAGCATTGTCCTTGGTTAATTTGGATTGAGGGCCAACACTGAACTAGGGAGAAATTACAAACCATAAAATTTAATTGTGAAATCGTATAAACTGAATTGATTTTTTCCATATATAAGATATCATTCCAATGGAAAATTATCTATGAATGGGTTGTGGTGTAACAACCACAACTTAGAGATTGCACGCTAATGAGATAACACAAATATCACCTCCAAAGATGTTAAAATGAAAAGAGGTGGTGCACGTTGAGACTCCACACTAGACGCGACTAACTTTGGGTCACAACAATTTGGTGGGCATGGTTTGAGCCACGTGGGCTTTACCATGTTGACAATATCTTATCACATTCATTCATAAAGGGGGTTTAAAATTGTGAAAAATAAAGTCAATCTATATTGTAGGTATTAGGGAGGGGGATGTTAGGTATGAGGGGGTTTATAGGTATTGGGAGGTATAAAATGGGGTATCTAGTAAAAATAGGCTTTTTTTATTGGAAAGATGTACTGGGAGGGGGCTTCAACAAACAAATTTCGATGGGTATTTATCAATATCTAGTGAAATTATGCGTAATCTTTAATATTCCATGAATGCATGTGCTATGTCATAGGTTTATTAAGTGAACAAAGCATACGGCCCATCAAATACCCAATGATCGATGGTTCTTTATGAAATTTTGAGTATATAAACTAGCTAGGGTGTTGTAATAACCATAAGATCATGTCAATTGATCTTGTCTACACTACTAAATAAATGTTCTGAGGAATTTTTCTATTGGGGTTGAATGTATAATGAGCTAGGATTGACTCTAACAGAGAAGATATCATATTACTCTGACATTGACTTATGAATAAGAGCTATCTGAATTTATCATAAAAATTATTTGACCACGACTGAACTCTCCACATGAGTCCATTAAAATGTAGTTCTAGTTATAATTCCATCACATGATAATCAACAAAACTGATAATTAACATAGATATTTTAACTTGGAAACCCAAATGGGAAAACCAACTTTGAATGGTTATTTAGTGTTTATTTTGACAATTTCACGTTATAATGTAGGCTACAGACTCATGAGCCATTTAACAATTTACACAACCAATCCTCATGTGCATCCTCACATCTCCACCAAAAGATTCCATGTGAGTCCAATTACAATAAGATGTAGACAAAGATGGGAATAATGGGAAGACCAAGCATCCTTGTCCTTTCATTTCCCATTCCCCAACTTTTTCGCTTATTTCATTTTATTTTTCTCATTTATTGTTTTTCATTTTCTTTCATTTAATTTTTTTAATGTTTGCATTGTCATTTTTTTTATTGTTGGTGAGAAGCCAGCTAGAAGAAAAGGAAGAAAATTGTGAGAAGCTAGAAGTTGAAATAGTTTCGTTAAGAAAGGAATTAGAGAACACAATTGATCAATTGAATAGAAGCTTGAAGTTTGGAAAGAGTATTGAAATCTTAGATAATATTCTCAATTGTCAAAGGTCACCATTCATCAAGATAGGTCTCAACTGCGACAATAAACAAAAGACCACCGAGGGAGATGCAATCATTAAAGTCACAAAGCCATCAGAAAAGAAAATGAAGAAAAGCCTGAAAGCTATGCTAATATTCTCAAAGGCTCCACCAACAATGAAAGCAACATCAAGAAAGGAAATGATGACCAAAATAAACCCGATACTTCTCACAAGAACAACAAGAATGAGTTCAGAAGAGTTATCCCACCACGAAGACCTTTCACAAACCGGTACCAAAATCACTTTCTTGGCTTTTTTTTTTCTTGCAATAATTTTGGTCATAAAGCAATAGATTGTAGAGATTATGCAAGAAGTGATCATGTGAGAGATAGAAATAGAGGTTCTTACAAAACCTCAAAGGATGATTATGTGAGCAACAAAACCAAAAATTCTCATGGGTTTGCTAACATAAACTGCAATTCATTTGCTCCTCTACCTGATATTGAATGTTATAAGTGCAATAAATGCAGGCACATAGCACATGAATGTAGAAGAAACACAATAAAGTCTCCTAAACAAAACAAGGCAGAAGATTTTGTTACCAAGCATAGAGAAGAATACACCAAGGTGTGGAAAAGGAAGCAAGAAGAACCGAAGAAGGAAGAATGTGGACTTGCACTTTATGCTCAAAATGAAGGGAGCCAATGGTACATTGATAGTGGATGTTCAAAACACATTGATAGTGGAAATACTAAGACACAGAATGTCTTGTATGTTGAAGGGTTAAAGAACAATATTATAAGTGTCATCCAATTATGTGATCAAGGTTACAACCTCACATTTCATTCTAAAGGGTGTGAGATAAGGAAAGTAGCTTCAGGGAGATTAGTGGAAAATGTAAACAAAAACTCAAGAGATGTATACATACTCGATAAAGTCAAAGGAGAAAAATGTCGTATGGGAGCAATATCTCTCTCATCTTGTCAGTAAACGGAAGCACAAGCTGAGGGGAGGCAAACGTTTGTCATTGATTTCTAAGGGGGAGAAGTTGCAGGCATAGGAAGAACTGCAGACACGGGGAAAGTTGCAGACATGGGGAGTATCAGAATTGAATAAGGGTTTCCATCAATGACAAAGGGGGAGATTGTTGGAAACATTGTTTTCATTGATGTCAAATATAGGGGGAGACTACATATGTCCAAGATAAAGACTGCGAGATGGAGATTGTTGGAAACATTGTTTTTGGATTTTTGATGGTCAATTTGGATACCATATCTTTGAAGACATTTCCACCCTACATACCTAGCTCAAATGGGAGAACAAGTTATATGGTTGGAAATATTATTCTGACACCTTTCCAACGATATATTGCATTCCCTCTAAATCGCTAGGAATGAGGAGATATGAATTTTTTTGTCTAACAACCCAACCAGAAAATTAGCGTCGGCTCAACCAGTCTTTACATGTTGGCCCTGAAAGTGGGGACAAATTTACTATAAATACAAGATAGATTTTCTCATTTGGAGAGAAACCAAGAAAGAGATCAAATTTGTGGTGCACAAAAGTGATATGAGGTGTGTTAAAGGTGTTGGGGTGTCTTTCTGGTGTGCAAGAGAAGTCTAAGGGATTTTCTTGAGGTTTTTCTTGTTCTCAAGTTGCGCTAAGAAGGACTGGAGGTATGTGATGTTCTTGTGTGCACTATTTTGAGGTTGTGATGTTGTCATCAACGGATGTTTCCATTAGTGAATGTTGTCGTCAGTGGATGTTGTCGTCAATGATTACACTCTATGAATGATGATACGAGACTTGCTAGGGTTTGAAGGATTGTCTATGTAATGAAGCATGCAGGTGAAGTCAAAAGTACTCTGTGTATGAAGATCTTGGATTGGTGTCTACACATATCTTATTGAGTTGGTGCTTAGTTGAGGAGATTGGTGTCTCCAATAGGTTGGTGCCTACATCTTGTTGAGTTGGTGCTCAGTTGAGGATATTGGTGTCTACTGTAGGTTGGTGCCAACATATTGTTGAGTTGGTGCTCAATTAAGGAGATTTGTGTCTCCAGTAGGTTGGTGCCTACAATATTTGCAACAGTAGATTGGTGCCTACAGACATTTATAAAGATAAGTTGTATGGTTTTCTCTCGATTGGGTTTCCATGTTAAACTTTGTGCATTGTGATTTGAGTTTATATGTGATTATTGTTTCTCAGATGATGAATGATTGATGAATGGTTAAATAAAGTGAAAAGTATCATATATTGATTCACCCCCTCTCAGTAGTATAAGCATAAGTTCAACAATAAGAGTATGGAAAACTTATGTATTGCATTTAGACTTTACTTCAATCAAGAAATTTAATTAAGAAAGTTATATAATGATTATAATATAGCTTAGACTTTAAAGCCTTTAGTGATGATAATGACTTTGAAAAACAAATTTTCATATTGGAAAAAGTTTGTGTTTTTAAAAGAGAACTTGAAATTTATTAAGTTGTATAAAAAACTTAATAACTAAAAGTTAAAAGAAAAATTGAAAATTAAGTTGGTAAAATTGAAAGTTTGTGTTTTTAAAGGAGAACTTGAAATTTATTAAGTTGTATAAAAAACTTAATAACTAAAAGTCAAAAAAACAATTGAAAATTAAGTTGGTAAAATTAAAAGTTAAAAACCACATTTAAGTGAAAAATTGAAAATTAAGTTGGTATAAAAACTTAGTAAGTTGGTAAAATTAAAAGTTAAAAACCACATTTAAGTGAAAAATTGAAAATTAAGTTGGTATAAAAACTTAGTAATTAAAGGTTAAAAACCACTTTTAAGTAACAAAAACATTATCCAATTTATAATATTATGTATTGGTCATGAATTCAAAAATATGTTAAAAATTTATATATAAGTGTAAGGATGAGTAGTTCTTATACACTTATAAGAAAACTATACAGGCTTTTAACCCTCGATTAATCATAACATTCTTCAAAGGATATGTGGTTAATATTATTACAATATTTATAATTTAAAGGTAAAGTTAAATTGCTAAGGAGGAAGATTATATGTTTGAAAATTAAAGCACCGCATCGATATTTGCCAAGGAAGACACTCCTTTGTGCGCTTGGAGGGATGGAGGATTGGGAAGTTTCATAATTCAGAACATAAACTCATTTTAGATCTTTAATGTTTTCGACAACCATTTCCACAATGAATGCCTAATCTAATAGTGTTGAGAAAAGGAACAACTACCGGAAAGAAATGAAAAGAAGACAAGAGATCGTAGCCGTTGAAATATACAAAGATTTTTCAATTTTTTATACCAACCACAAGGCATTATCGACTCATTACCTTCGAATAGTACATTCATGTGTATGTAGAAATATGTAATAATAGTTGTAGAAACAAGAATTCGAATAGTACATTCATGTGTATGTAGAAACATGTAATAATAGTTGTAGAAACAAGAATGAAAGACTAGATGTAATAAAGTACAATAATAATGATGGGAAGGGAAGGGCATGGAGAATTCATCAAGTGAATCAATCCATGAAGTTGAAGGCTTATTTGCATTTTTTGGAGGTAGCCTTTGGGGAAACTTCTAGGCGTATGCATAATAATCATAGATCATATATTTTTTTCGTACCCATTAGAGCTATTGCTCTTTGTTCAAGTTTAAATTCTCCTTTATAGTGAAGTTAGAAGAAGAAGTAATAGCACTGAAGTTGTTGAAGGATGCAATAGAGGGGGATTTAGTCCAGTCGGTCTTGATTGTTAGACGAATAAGTTGAGCTCGCGATTCGCTCCACGATTTTCTCCGTGATTTTCTCCGTGATTTTCTCCATAATTTGCTCCGCGATTTGCTCCTTTGATTGAGCAAATCGTTCCTTGATTGTTTAGTTAACTGATTTCTTGTTTCCATCACCGTGTTAGACTGTTAGCTGCTTCGTTATTTACGAAGCAATTCCTGCATGTAATTTCCTTTAAATATCAATCCAATAATGAGATCACAGCGTGGTGTTTTTGCATTCGGTTCCTGGCAATCCGTTTTCTGCTATTGCAGATTTGTTCTTCATTCTTTCCTCTGTCCTGCAATTCGTTTCTGTTTTGCAGATTTGTTTTTCATGGTATCAGAGGAGGCTGCAGATCCAGCCTCTGTCCAGCTTGCCGAATTGCGAAACGTCTTTCAGCAAGCTCTGTAAGATCTCCTTTTTTCTGTGCAATTTTTTTTAGCTGCCGGTATATAATTTTTTGCGCAGAAAATGGCCAGCATGAGCAACCAGGCTCTCATGCAAGCACCTGTCTTGAACGGGTCGAATCATAGCACTTGGGTAGCCAAGATGAAAG
>JASDQU010013073.1:89838-122781 GCA_032191745.1 Picea mariana | reverse complement strand
CTAAAACTTTTAACTATTCTTACCTTTATCAAGGCACAAAACTTACAGATCTTACCTCTTTCTTGTAGATCTGACCTCTTTTCTCGCAGATCTGATCTCTTTTCTTGCACAGAGCTTCCAAGGTTAAGTAGAATGCTGCGCACTAGGGCACAGATCTACGCACATAACTTATTTTGCACAAAGCTTCTTCTTCTCTAGTTCCCAGCAATCACAGTTTCAGGTCCCGGCAACAGAACCATTTGTTGGCACAGGGGAAGACCTAGGGTTCAACGCTCAAGAGTGCACCAACAAAACCCTAACTACCGGCCCTTTCGGCAACACTTGCGAAGCATATGAAGTCTCACCCGAGGTAGAGGCAGCGGTGGTTGCAGGACTCAGATGTTTGCAACCTTAGTTGGGACACAGATCTGTGATTGTACTACTTACAACACACTTAGCATCAATCAACCATTGATATCCAACCCTTACTCTACTTCGCAGACAACACAGAGCATTGCAATATTCACTTAGGTCTATAGTATTTCAGCACTTAGCAACAGTAAACACATCAGATCCTACAGATCAACACTAAGTACTCGCATACATGTCATATCTAACAGTCATATATATCTAACAAGCACAAAGCATAAGTGAATATATCATAAACACATAGCATAAGCAAAGATAAACATAATGAATCAAAGCACAGAGCGTTACACACAAATTTACGTGGTTCACCCCCACCCTGGGGCTACGTCCACCAACTCTTCTTCTTTATTAGTATCTTCAATCGTCAGTTACAGTATAGAGCACAAAACCCTTCCTCGCAGAGGACAGAAGATCTGTGCAGCTCGCTATATCCTTCTTCCTTGCACTTCAGCACAAAGCCTCTTACAACAACTTGCACTTAGCTCTGCAAGCTTCTTATGATCATGCACCGAGCATTTACAATCCACATTCGATCACACAGATCTAATTATTAGCACTAAGTTGTCTGCCATACATCACATAGATGCACTACCATCTACCATACGTCACATAGATGCACTACTGTCGTCTACTTACTTCGCCTAGACATCTATTTTGACATACAAAAGTGGGCCTAAGCGTGGGTAAACCCACGGGCCAACATCCCTTTCCCATTACATTAACCCAAAAACCCTAATAGGGCCCAAAAGTGGACAGAGATGCTTCGCTTGGCGGTCCGTCTTTGACTAGATGTCGCAATTCCAAAATAGGTCAAAATGACCAAGGTTATCCCAAAAACTTGGCCAAGGGCCAACAACAATGTTAAGCATGCTTGGACCAAGACAAAAAATAGATATACAAGCCTTATATCAAAAGAAAGAAACCTTGTTGTTCCAATATTGCAATAGAACNATATATATATATATATATATATATATATATATATATATATATATCAACAATGTAAAATGTTAATAGTTGCAAAATAAACCATGTAAAACACCATATAATTATTGGGAAATCAAGTCTTAATCATATAGATAATATCTAAATATTGTAGCACAAGTTTTGATGGTAAAATATGGTTGCTAAATGATGTTATTAGCAATGTATTGAGGAAACCTTATGGTTGTAGGAAACAATAGCTACAACAGTAATATCTAACCACTAAAATCAGCAAACAATCCACTCAAAAGATAGCCAATGACAAATAGATTAAATATGCAACTTGCAAGCGAATTCCAATGGTAGATTAGCGAGCAATGAGAAATTTTAAGAGTGTTTTGTTGCAACCCTAATGGTTGTAGCATTAAGTTAGTTACAACAAGAGAATCATAAAGCCAAGCTAGATGCCCTAGTGGCTCAAGCAAGATAACAGCATGAAGAACAACTCCCAATTTAGACAATCATGCAATCTCTACTTTTCACGTATTCCAATGCAAAGATGTTATTTCTCCAATGCAAAAATAGGCAAGTGCCTTCTCAATTGGGTTATGGAAGTCTCTTGTTTAAAATCTATGCTTTGCAACTTCTCTAGGGGTGTAATCCCTTTTACTTCATAGAGCATGCAAAACCTAGCAAGGTAAATCTAGGAGGGTGTAAGCCCTTTTACTCCTCCTAACAACCTTTGCAATAGCTTATCCGATAACAAAAATGATAGACTTGGTAGAGGGTGTATGCCCTTATACTCCTCCGGGTTTAGGTAAGAATAATCATGAAATAAGAGAGAGTCATCAACAATATGTAGAAATTCCTTACCAATTCCAAAGATAGCAAGATAAACCCGCATATACCAATCATATTCCATCGCAAAGAAAGAATAAGCACCAAGAGAAAAAACACACCACTTTTATTCCAAGAGACGAGTATCAAGCATCCAAAATTTGCACAAGAGAGAGTCATGCAATTTTCCCAAAGAGAGTGAAAATTTCAACCACAAGTATGTAATTCTCAAATGTTATGATATGTTCAAATGACAATGTCATGACCTTTATTTATACAAGGTCTCACTAATCAATTTGTCCACTTAACTAAGGATAAAACAAAAATTAGGGAGGTCGAACTCCTAATTTGCCCCTTTACAATTCAAAATTTAAATTTACAATTAAAAGAATCCCTAAATGATGACGTCATGCCCTCTAGGGGTGACATTTTGGTAATAAGAGCAAGTCATTAGGTTGCTTGAGGGAGTCATTGGGCCTTCAAAGGCCACGTTCCACCTTGCCAAGCACTATATTCCATCAACCATGCTAAGTCATCATCAAATCATCACCACCATCACCAAACCCTGGCCCCAAGAGTGACATGAAGCTCTAAAAGTGACGTTTTGAGCCTTTGAGGTCAAATGTTGGGCAATAGGGGGCTAGCTCTGCTTCTTCTAGGTGTCCTCTCATGCCTCCAAAGGCAATGTTCCTCATCCAACTATCCAAGGAGAGGGGGTGCAACATCCATCCTGTGGGATCCATGCCCCAAGTGAAGGTCCAAGTGACCTTGTGCCTTCACGAAATGACTTCCACCTGTCAAGACCCTGCAAATACAAGAAAATTTGTTCTCCAAGGGCTCACAAGTCACAAGCATCATGTCAAGTAAATCATATATAATAAAAGAACCACCCGAACATGTGCATCAAGTCCCCCCTCTCAAAATAAACAATTGCTCAAAGACCTTATGCAACTTGCCAAGTTTAGGTATGGGAGGGTTGTCATGGTAGCCTATTGGGTGAATCATTCCCCAAGTCAAGGAGTGTTTCCCAGGTGGACCCTCTCTAAGTCTTGGGAAGAGTATGAGGTGTATGGGGGTAATACTTTTGGGCATGGGGTTTCTTGACATACAAGGGCTCATATTGTCTCATTTATGGGTGCCTTTGAAGAGGGTGTGTTGCCCTTCGTCTGTGATGCATGATTTTTACAAGACCTTTTACCATCAATTTATTAGAGTGCTCCCAAGTTGAAGCTAAAGTGGGACTTCTACCTAAGCATGAAAAACATTTCCCACATTAACTCTACCTTGGTCACACTATGCTTCCTCAAGTTGAATACGATGTGTGGGACTTCTAGCTAAGCATGAAAAACATTTCCCACACACGCTCTACCTTGGTTGGCATGTTCAATTAGTTGTTTATTTTATGGGTCCCTCAATTTTTGGTGAGAAACATTTCATAGTTCTCGAGATCCTTGGGTGAGCATCTGGAACGTTTATGATTGGATTTTATCTTTTTCCATCTATAGACCTCTAGGCCTTTAGCCCCTTCTTCCCATGAAATGAGGTACAAGCCCTTCTTGGGTCAATGTGGCCCGAAAACCTAAAAGATGAGGAAATGAAGGGAAAGAAACATGAAAAGTGGCAAGTATGTGTGGGAGCAGTATAATGACTCATCAAGGAGACTCTCTAGTAGCAACCCTTTCCCCCAGGGTAACCAATTACTAGGACAACAATGTCAACCACCAAGGTGAAATAAGGCAAAGAGAATAATTTCCAAGCAAACGTTTTCAAAATCAAGAAAGGAACCTTGGCAACACATCCAAATGATTCATTTATTAAAATGACACTTACCACTACACCGGACTCGTTACCTCATGGAGCAATACTTTTCATCCTCTGTGAGCTAAGATGGTGTGGTGAATGGTGTAACCATCGATCTCATGGTGATGAGTGGTGTGAAGTGGGGCTCTGCTTGTTGGTTTGTCTCTCGGTACTCCATGTCTACAACCTGAGGGCCTTGAGACATCATCTCCTTAGTTATCCCTAGAAATGGGGGATAACATCTGGCTCCTACTCGGGGACATGTACTCCCCATAGAGTTCATGAGAACCTCAATATCTCCTAGTAATACTTGTGCCTACACACATGGAAACAAACAAAGATGTTTGGGAATCTAGGATGGCACACTCATCCTTTGTTCATATAATCAAAATCTCAAAAAATCAAAATTGACAACTAATTTTAGAAAATAAAATTTTGCGCTTTTTTCAAAATTTATTAAACTAACATGTAACATGATGAAAGCAAATGATGTAAAGCAACTATGCAAGTAGAGGGAAATGAAAATATCAATGAGATGCAACTAAACTACGATGAGAAAGAAATATGCAAATTCAAGAAAGCAAGATGACCTACCTACTTACCTGGGGCCCTAAAGGCCAGGTCTTGAAATATTAGGTGAAGTTGTACAACCAGTGCAACCACCTATTCATCATTTCATCAAGGTATCTCCCCCTGTGCTTAGTCATGTAATACAACAAAGATGATTTAAGCACAAAATAATCGTGAACATAAATAAAACATATAATCAATCATGAAATGGAACTCATGGAAATGGGTGAGAGGGAGGAAATTCTGCTGGACAAAAAATCCACAAGCCCAATCGATCCATTGTTGAAGAGGGATATCATATATAAACTATGGTTCATCTTCTTCTTCATTTAGCACATCAATGCTTCCTGAGGACTGAGAGGAAATGAGAGGCTAAAAGAAAACTGCATGGTTTCCCAAATGGGAAGATAAGAGGTAAGGGACACCCTCATTTCCAGAGATAGAAAATCGTTGCCTCTTCTTTTGCAAATCCCTGTAGAAAATCCCAAAATGAAAATACTTTGTTTCTATAGTGTGATTTTCTGACTGCTCTGGGCTGGTCACGACCTGGTGCCCATCAAAATATGAGTACGAAGGTGGTTGGAGCTCTTCATAGAACAAGCCCACATTCTTAAAAGGGTATGAATCATAACTCCCAAGAGATGTTTGGAAGTCTTCATGAGTATATGCTAACAAGTCATCCTCAAACGAATGAAATAAATATGTGACCATATCATCACCGGGCTGCCAAGAATCTGAATGATATGCACATGAATACCAACTCTCCGAAGATGATAATTCAACTCCCTTTATATGAGAACTACCCTCTATGTCGTTAATGGAATCTCTATAAAAAATGAAGTAACCCATATCCCATCTACGTCTGCCAACCTACATGAAATCATCAATGTGTTGACCAACCATGTCGAAGAGGTTCTTCATGAAAACATTCACATGATCTAGATTAATCACTTCTTCATCTTCATGTGCAGGAGGAAAATGAGGCTGAACACCTTCATCTTCGTCAAGTGAGAGAATGGATACCGATGTCTCATTTGGGTTCTCAGTACGTGGAACTTCATCGTAATTCTCCTTTTTCTTCATGGACGTGCCCTTCCAGTGCCTCTTCATCACAAGGGACTTGATCCTTAATGCGGATTACTTCATATGATTATTCTTGGGAGGATAAAAAAGAAAAATCTTGTCTTTCTTGTCATCACAAACTTCCTCTATGGAGGGTAATTTTTTGTCAAGATCATGCACTTCATTGGAGTCTTCGTCTTTGTAGAGATGTCCTTCAAAGGAAATCGCCCTCAAATGCTCAATCAGATCCAAAGGAAACATCCTTTGTTGAAAAACATCCTCAAGGTCCTGAACCATATCTTCAAATTGTTGGGACTTTGGTCCACAATGTGTAAGGAATTCTCAGATGAAGATGGTTAAATCCTTTGAGATACAAGCATGCTTGATCAAATTCCTTTGTTTCTTATTCGGGGATGCCAATAATAATTGCATTAGAACATCATCCTTGGTTATATGATACCAATAAATGTATTCAACAAACTCGACAATGTGTAACGACTGAACACGGGTTACCATCAAACTTTGGGATATCATCCCACCTTTTCAGCGGGTGTTCATCATATACCTCCATGGTTTTCTAGTGAAGTGGCCAGATGAGTTCAAGGTTTTTTTTAATATGGGGAGGGTATCTTCCCTCAACGGAGTCGCCAGATGAGCCCTATGGAAAGTTCAACGAGAATGGAAAGGGAACTTCCCTCAAATGGATTCACCAGGAAAGCTATGGTGAAGGATTTGGGAAAAGCTTTCCAAAATGTTGTTATGGCTCGAAAGAGGATTCAAAATCCTCCCCAACAACGATGCCAAAATGTTATCGTACAAATTGTAGGTTGGGAAAATCCTAACCCAAAACATAAGAGTGTGAAAACTACGACAGTAGCTACCCATTGTCATCTTAGATGGATACTCTCCTCATTTTAGTGATGATAAGTCACCACAAGGGGGGAATCTCAGTGAGTCTAGGGGGATCGAGATGGAAAGTGGTAGAATGACCAATGAAGCCCTTATAGGTCAAGTTTGGAAGTGGAAAAAGACTTGGAGAAGAGTCTTGTTGATGAAGGATGGTTGCCAAGGTGTTGTATACCTGTAAGACAATGTTAAACATGCCCTAAACAAGACACAAGATAGATATACAAGCCTTATATCAAAGGAGAACAAGAAAGAAACCTTGTTGTTCCAATATTGCAGCAGAATAAACCTTACAAAACACCATATTATTAGCTGTAAAATAAACTAGAAACCTTGTTGTTGTTCAACAATGTAAAGTGTTATTAGCTGCAAAATAAACCATGCAAAACGCCATATAATTATTGGGAAATCAAGTCTTAATTATATAGATAATATCCCAATATTGTAGCACAAGTTTTGATGGTAAAATAGGGCTGCTAAATGATGTTATCAACAATGTATTGAGGCAACATTATGGCTATAGAAAAAAATAGCTACAATAGTAATATCTAACCATTAAAATCAACAAACAATCCACCCAAAAGATAGTCTATGACAAGTAGATTAGATATGGCAGCTTGCAAGCGAATTCCAATGGTAGATTAGTGAACAATGAGAGATTTTAAGAGTGTTTTGCTGCAACCCTAATGGATATAGCATTAAGTTACTTATAACAAGAGAATCACAAGGCCAATCTAGATGCCCTAGTGGCTCAAACAAGCTAAAAGCATGAAGAACAACTTCCAATTTAGACAATCACAAAATCTCTACTTTTCATGTATTCGAATGCAATGATTTTATTTATCCAATGCAAAAATAGGCAAATGCCTTATCAATTGGGTTATGGAGTCTCTTGTTTAAAAGATAGGGTTTTCAACTTCTCTAGGGGTGTAATCCCTTTTATTTCTTAGAGCATGCAAAACGTAGCAAGGTAAATCTAGGAGGGTGTAATCCCTTTTACTCCTCCTAACAACCTTTGCAATAGCTTATCCAATAACAAAAATGATATACTTGGTGGAGAGTGTATGTCCTTATAATCCTCCAAGGGTTTATACAAGAATAGCCATGAAATAAGAGGGAATCATCAACAATATTTAGAATTTCCTTACAAATTCCAAAGATAACAAGATAAACCCTCATCTACCAAGCATATTCCATCACAAAGCAAGAATAAGCACCCAGAGAGATAACAAACCACTTTTCTTCCTAGAGACAAGTATCAAGCATTCAAAATTTGCACAAGAGAGAGACATGCGATTTGCCCAAAGTGGGGGAAAATTTCAGCCACAAGTATGTAATTCTCAAATGTTATGATATGTTCAAATGATAATGTCTTGACCTTTATTTATACAAGGTCTCACTAATCAATTTGTGCACTTAACTAAGGGTAAAACACAAATTAGGGAGACTGGCCTCCTAATTTTCCCCTTTACAATTCAAAATTTAAATTTACAATTAAAAGAATCCCTAAATGATGTCATCATGCCCTCTAAGGGTGACGTTCTGGCAATAAGAGCAAGTCGTTGGGTTACTTGAGGGATTCGTTGGGCCTCTAAAGGCCATGTGCCACCTTTCCAAGCACTCTAGTCCATCAACCATGCCAAGTCATCATCAAGTCATCGCCACCATCACCAAACCCTAGCCCCAACAGTGATGTCAAGCCCTAAAAGTGACGTTTTGAGCCTTTGAGGTCAAACGTTGGGCAGTATGGGGCTAACTCTACTTCTTCCATGTGTCTTCTCATGCCTCCAAAGGCAATGTTCCTCATCCAACTATCCAAGGAGAGGGGGTGCAATATCCACCCTATGGGATCCATGCCCCAGGTGAAGGTCCAAGTGACCTTGTGCCTTCACAAAATGAATTCCACCTATCAAGGACCTGCAAAGACAACCAAATTCTCCCTCCAAGGGATCACAATTCACAAGCATCATGTCAAGTAAGCCATATATAATAAAAGAACCACCCGAACATGTGCATCAAGTCCCCCCTCTCAAAATAAACAAATGCTCAAAGATCTTATGCAACTTGCAAAATTTAGGTATGGGAGGGTTGTCATGGTGACCTATTGGGTGAATCATTCCCCAAGTTAAGGAGTGTTTCCTGGGTGGACCCTCTCTAAGTCATGTGAAGAGTATGAGGTGGATGGGGGTAATACTTTTGGGCATGGGGTTTCTTGACATACAAGGGCTCATATTGTCTCATTTATGGGTGCCTTTGTAGAAGGTTTGTTTCCTTTCGTCCGTGATGCATGATTTTTGCAAGCCCTTTTGCCATCAATTTATTAGAGTGTTCACAAGTTGAAGATAAAGTGGGACTTCTACCTAAGCATGAAAAACATTGCCCACCTTAACTCTACCTTGGTCACACTATACTTCCCCAAGTTGAAGACGATGTGTGGTACTTCTAGCTAAGCATGAAAAACATTTCCCACACACGCTCTACCTTGGTTGGCATGTTCAATTAGTTGTTTATTTTACATGTCCCTCAATTTTTTGTGAGAAACTTTTCATTGTTCTCGGGATCCCTGGACGAGCATCTAGAAGCCTTATGATTGGGTTTTATCTTTTTCCAGCTACAAGCCTCTAGGTCTTTAGCCCCTTCTTCCCATGAAATGAGGTACAAGCCCTTCTTGGGTCAATGTGGCCCAAAAACCCAAAAGATGAGGAAACAAAGGGAAATAAACATGTAAAATGGCAAGTATGTGCGGGAGCGGTGCGATGATTTATCAAGGAAACCCTCCAATAACAACCCTTTCACTGAGGGTGACCACTTACTAGGAAAAAAATGTCAACCACCAAGGTGAAATAAGACAAAGAGCATAATTTCCAAGCAAACATTTTCAAAATCAAGAAAGGACCCTTTGCAACATATCCAAATGCTTCATTTATTAAAATGATACTTACCACAACACCAGACTCATTACCTCATGGAGCAAGACCTGTCGTCCTCTGTGAGCCAAGCAGGTGTGGTGAATAGTGAAACCATCAATCTCATGGTGATGAGTGGTGTGATGTGGGGCTCTACCTGCTGGTCTGTCTCTCAGTACTCCATGTATTCAACCCGAGGGCCTCAAGACATCATCTCCTTACTTATCCCTAGAAATGGGGGTAGCATGGCCTACTTTTGTATATGCGCATATATAGAAACTGACTTCCTTAAATGCACATATATGGAAGCCAACTTCCGTAAATGCACATGTATAGAAGCACTTACATATATGCACATTTACAGAAGCCACCTTTCGTAAATGCACATATACGGAAGCCAATTTTCGTAAATGCGCATATATGGAAGCTGGCTTCTGTAAATGCACATATACGAAAGTTGGCTTCCATATATGTGCATATACAGAAGTTGGCTTCCATAAATGCACATATATGGAAGCACTTATGCATATGCGCATTTACAGAAGACGACTTTCGTGTATGCTCATTTACGGAAGTTGGCTTCCGTAAATGTGCATTTACGGAAGCACTTTTATATATGCACATATATGGAATCCACCTTTCGTAAATGCACATATAGCGATTTTTTCAGTTGACACACTAAAGATGAATCCTGTAAGAATCCATTTGGCTTCTCCATATAAATATCCTCTGAGAGATCCCCATGAAGAAAAACATTCTTCATGTCCATCTGATGTACTTTCCATCCCCTGGCTGCTCCAATGGTAAGTGCCAACCTGATAGAATCCAACTTTTCTACTGGAGAAAAAGTCTCGTCAAAGTCGATCCCGTGAATCTACTTAAATCCCTTGGCAACCAATCTTGCCTTGTGTTTGCTCACTTGTCCATATGTTGCCTTTTTGGTCCTGTAGACCCATCTGCATTTGAAAAACTTCCTTTCTGAAGGAAGCAGAACCATATTTCAAGTTGGGTTCACGAGGAGAGATTTGTACTCCTCCTGCATGGTTGCTTCCCAGAAAGGGTTCCCTGCAACCTCTTTGTAGGTCTGTGGATCTAAAAACTGAACCATATAACAATGCAGAGGCATCGTGGGTCCAATGGTAGTGAGTACATGAGGAGGATCCTCATACCGAGATCTGGTCCTCCTTGAATCCGTTGGATCCCCAACAAGGTCTCTTGCATCTGCTCTGGTTCCTTATCTGCATGTACTGAATATGCATCTAAATGCTCTGACAGTGCATATGTTTGCTCTGAATCCTTCGACTATGTATCAGAACTCAGATCTAAAGTGGAGTCTGAATGTGCAGACTCATCATCTCGAATTGGTGGAAGGACAATAATATCTGCATGCGGCTCCTGTGAAGAATGCGAGAGACTTTCCTGAAATTGAACATTGTGCTCAATGATAAGTTGGTCTGTAGAGGGATCAATAAGTCTGTATCTTTTCACACCGTCTGGGAAGCCAACAAAAATACATGCAATACTATGTGGATCTAGTGCTTTCCTCTTCTCAGAGGGAATGCGGGCCCATGCTCGTGATCCAAAGATACAAAAGTGTGTGACTTCTGGTTTGTTGTCGCTCCAAGCCTCGAAAAGAGACTGATCCTTGACAAATCTGTGAGGAGATCTGTGTTGGATGTAGTTGGCACAGTTAAGTGTCTCTGCCCAAAGCTTCTGAAGAAGTGACCTTGCATGCAACATGCAAGAGGCCATCTCCTTGAGAGATTTGTTCTTCCTCTCAACAACCCCATTTTGTTGCGGAGTGTATGGTACTATGTGCTTCTTTTGTTCCACAGAAAGTCAAGAAAATCCTTATTTCAATTTTAGGAGACTAATTTTTGATAAGTGGTTCCAACTATGTGAGCAATGTCAAGAATATTTTTGCTTGTATTGCTCGATGCACAACTTCAATGAACAACATGATTGGGTTTATTGTTTAGATCTAATTTGGAAAATGATGGGGAAAAAACAGAGTTTCCACCAACCATTATCTATATGTATGACCATTTTTTAAGAACCATGACTAATTGGTTATGCAAGTAACCTCTTCTTGGATTTTATGTATATTTATGATCATCAATTGCCCATTTGGTTTTGCACATAACATCATTATTTCCATCTCAAAGGATTTGCATTAGTGGATGTTTTAAACACTTTAAATTGAGGAGTTACGAAGTCACTAGGATTTGCATTAGTGGATGTTTTAAACACTTTAAATTGAGGAATTATGAAGTCACTAAAAATACGATGCAAGATCTTGGAAACACCTTTCTCGAGTCAAGTTCTCCAATTTTATTTCTCTACCTCCTATGTAAAAGGTGACAAATTACATCCAAAATAAAAGCCTTCATAACTTAACTTGAAGAGAGAAATCTCTACATTATTCCTAAAACAAAGTCCAAATTTCATTTCCATTAAGGATATGTGTTGGTGCTAAGAGTGGACAATATATCCTTGGTTTATGGATGACACACTTGGGCCATAATAAGTTAGAAGTGACAATTAACAAAGTAGTTGAAGAGATGTTTGGAAACTACATTGTAACTATGATCAGATGTAAAAAAAAAAGAATAAGATTAAAACGAAGTGAACGAGTTAATCATAAAATTGAGCTATCAGGGATATAGAAATATAACTTTGTATTTGTTATAAGAATGAATAAAATATAAAAATATATAGAAATATAACCTTGTATGTGTAATAAGAATGAATAACTTTGTAAAAAGACTGGATGTAATAAAAATATATAGAAATATAACTTTGTATTTATATGGATTTTATTCTATTTTATTATGCCAAACAGATGGAGATCGAACTGCTTCAACCCGAACAACGCAAAGGCCACCACAAATCTCAGATTTACGAACAGTATTTAAACCACGGTTTTGATAAGGTGAGGTTGAGATTGAGCCGCAAAGCCGAAATGTCTCTGGTTGTTGCAGTACAGTTTTGATCCGTAGCTCACGCCGAGAATTTCGGTCCTGCTGCCTCGAGTCGCTGTCCTTTTCCGCACTCCAACCCGCCGCTGTACGAACACTTTCTTGCCAACTCAGCCATCATGCAAACGGCGAAGGTGATCTTAACGGAAACGGCGTTTGAGGGAGCGGCCGGAAGATGGATGGCCGGAATCAGGGCGGGCACACTGACAGCAAGCAGGTAGGCCCTGACAACAGTCTTAAAGATAATGCTGTCGGGTGCAAATTGCTTGCCGTAGTTGACACGAATGTACCAGATTCAGAAAATAAATTAATACTTTTTCACCCACCGAAAGCCAAATTGATTGCTACAAATGGACCAGAACCAGAAAATAAATGAAGACTCATGGTTCGCTACTACTTCGTGGATGCATTCAAGCCGAATTTGAGCGAAGAGAAATCCTAATCTTGTTTGTGCTTTAGCAGTGGGAAGAGAAATCTTGAGTGCCTCCGATTTGGAAGACCTCCGGCTTTCTCACTCTGGTGAAGGGGATGGCCTGCTTGGATATTGGGACTGGAACTGCAGCCAATGTTTCGACCAGTCTTTTGAAAAGGGTTGTTCAAGAGGTGAAAATGGTCATTTCTTTGCCTCAATCTTTGAGGAACATGGAACTTGAAGCTGTGCGTCTGAACAATCTGATACATGATATAAATGTGGAGCTCGCTCAAGTACAAATGAACCCTAAAAGTATAGTGAAGGCTTGGCTGGATAAGGCGGGCGAGGCCATAGAAAGTTCACGATCTATTCGCAGTGATTACCAGCAACACAAAAACTGCCTCAGTTGCTGTCCTAACTGCTTTTGCCTTTACAGAATCGGCAAAGTTATCAGAGATTGGGAAGGGAATGTTGCTCGGCTCCACTCAGAGAGACAGTCCGATTTTCCTCCAAGCGGGGAATACGGGGACTATATGCCGTCCGCCCAGATACGTATTGAGATCCCCCAACCTGGTTTTGTTGGAAAATCAATACAGTCTGCGCAGTTGAAGCTTGAGGAGAAGTTAACCGAAGATAGCAAAATTCGAATCATTGGTGTATACGGCATGGGGGGTGTCGGCAAGACTTCGCTGCTTCAGACGATCAACAACAGCCTCAAGATACGAAATTCATTTGATCCCATCATTTGGTTAGCCGTCTCCAAAGATTTCGATATCTTAAATCTACAAAATTGCATTGCCAGTAGATTAAACTTACAGAACTTTCCAGATAAGTCCGATTTAGAAGGGCGTAAACATAGGCTGTGGTCTTATTTATGGGATAAAAAATTTCTTCTTCTGCTGGATGATATGTGGAAGAGTCTTGAGCTGCAAAGCCTGGGAGTGTCATTGAATGACAGAGGTTCTAAAATCGTTTTGACTACTCGCATTAAGGAAGTGTGTACGAGTATGGAAGCGGATGAGATAGCAAGGGTGGAATTGCTGTCGGAAGAGGAGGGTTGGCAGCTGTTTCGTAGCCGAGCATTTCGAAATGGAAATGTTCCACAGGAAATAGAAAACGTTGCAAGGAAAATTGCAGGGGAGTGCAAGGGTTTACCACTGGCTATAAACGTAGTTGCTGCCGCAATGAGAAACTATAGTTATCAACATGAATGGGAGCATGCTTTATCTCAGATGCAAAACATTGATGAGACTTTTTATGGCATGCACGATGAAATTGAGGAGAAACTATTTCAACGTCTGAAATGGACTTACAATGGCCTACAAGATTATTTGAAGACTTGTTTTATATATTTTGCAGCTTATCCCGAAGACAGAGTAATCAATTGTGAAGAGGTCATAGACATGTGGATCGCGGAAGGTCTGGTTAAAAGCAGCGGAGAGAGCTATTTGCCGGACATTGGGCACAGTTTTATCACATTCCTCCGGGATCGTTGTTTGATTGAGGAGGTAAAGACGGATAGAGTGGGAAGGATTGAGTCCGTTAAAATTCATGATGTCCTTCGTGATCTGGCGATTCGCATTGCGGAGAAGGAGCACAGCTGTTATTTTAAAGCTGGGCAGGGCCTCAGCCTTTTTCCCTGGGAGGAAGTCGAGAGCGAGGGCTGTGCAAAATTGTCATTGATGAGCAATAATCTACAGTCCCTGCCAACAATCTGCGCATTCTCGTCCCTCTCTGTTTTGCTCGTAAGGGAGAATCTCGATATTAAAGAAGTTCCCGGAAGCTTCATGCGCGAGTTGTCCTCACTGAGGGTTCTTGATCTCAGTGAAACTGGCATAGCGTCTTTGCCGCATTGTATCGGGAATCTGAAACATCTTGCCTCCCTTCAACTAGAATCCACGGGCATCTGTGAATTGCCGGAAAACATTGGCGACCTGAAGGAGCTTCAATTCTTGAATATTAGTGGCTGTGTTGAATTACGGTGCCTTCCGGAGAGGATAAGTGAACTCAACCGTTTGAGAGGCCTCGACATAAGAGAATGCTGCAGCATTAGCCATCTTCCACGTGGGATCACGGAAATGGTTTCACTGGAAAGATTGAGGATGCAGAGGAGCATTCCACTGGATTTCGAGGAGGACGCAAATGCCCAAAGAAAGTATGCTTGCTTAAAGGACCTGCAAAGTTTGCGCCGTCTCAGGGTTTTGGAAGTCCAAATAAAATCGCCAGTTAAGGAGGGGGTTATGGGAAATTGGTCAAAGATGAGAAATCTGTGGCTGAATTTTGAGGATGCAAATCAAACTTGCCTTCCGCAGGATATGCAGGCGATGAAAGATCTGGAAAGTTTCAGTGTTCATGGATGCGATGTGGAGCGACTGCCGAGTTGGATTAGTGAATTCCAAAAGCTCGCATATCTTGAACTCTTTGATTGTCAGCAGTTGAAAGAGCTCCCCGCAGAGTTGCCATGTTTGAGAGAGCTATGGATAGATAAATGCCATAAGTTGGAGGAGTTGGAGTTGGGGATGGGTTTTCCAAAGCTACAGGAATTGACTCTCTGGTTCTTAAAGTCGTTGAAGTGTGTGCAGGTGTCACCCTTATCCATGTTAAAGTCTGTCCATGTAGTGTCATGTGAGAAATTGAAGACATTGCTCGGAGGATGGGATAAGTTACAGGGTCTGGAAGAAATAAAAGGTCATGGTGATTGGTGGGATGCAATTCAGTGGGAAGATCCCAATATGAAGACTTCACTTGAAAGTAAATGGAGGAGCATTTAAAGTAAGGCTTCACTTGAAAGTAAATCGAGCAGTATATAAAGTAAAGACTTCACTTGAATGTAAATGGACTATCCAAAGTAACTGTTACTTGAAAGTAAATCGAGCAGTATATAAAGTAAGGCTTCACTTGAATGTAAATGGAATATCCAAAGTAACTGTTAGTATGGCATTATAAGAAAATGAAGAAAGCGTATATTGTTGGCTCAATGATTGTATAGAATATATTGTTGGAGCAATTATAGTATAGAAAATATGTTGTAAGCATCGTATTTGCGTTGAATTTGATAGAAATGAAGATAAATTTTAGTGGTTATTAGTATGTAGGTAAATTTGTAAGTTCAAGGTATATACAATTTTATAATTTTTTTAATAAAAATATGTCAAAATCATATAGTTTATGGAAAATGTTGTAAATTATATACTCAATATGATAGTTATTGATAGTTGATTATATGGGAATCAAGAGAGTCAAACGGGTGATCAATAAGTCACCAACAATAAACATGAAAAATTCTAGATCAATTGAGGTAACCCTTGGGCTAAGATATGAGATATCATTTTCCATTTTATTTTGTGTTATGGGAATCAAGAGAGTCAAACGGGTGATCAATAAGTCACCAACAATAAACATGAAAAATTCTAGATCAATTGAGGTAACCCTTGGGCTAAGATATGAGATATCATTTTCCATTTTATTTTGTGTTGAGAAAGCTTTACTAGTTTGCAACCCGAGTCTTATGTGAGATGGTATTGGAAGCATTTCAATGTTGTTTGTGAGAGTTTAAGAACTAAATAATGTCTATATAAATACTATAAGGTATAAGAATAATGCAAATCATTGTTATTTTGTGTTGAGAAAGTTTTGCTAGGCTGCAACCCAATTCTTAATAATAAAGTTGTTGTGATTGTACCATTGGTAGTTTCAAAGTTTTGTTGATAGTGTTGAGAGGATTCAACTTGGAGTTAATTAGACATTTTGTCAAACTATTTTTTAATTAGGAAATGTAAGAGACATCTTATCAATGGGAAATGTAATGTGAGATGGTATTGGAAGCATGTTTGTGAGACTTTAAGAACTATATTGTATGTGAGGGGATTGTGTGGTTTATTGAAATTGTGTATGAAAAAGTTTGAACAATGGTTTCATGGAGCTATGTCTAAAAAGATAAATAGTGTCACAATAGATGTGATTTATTATTTCGTTGTTTATGACTCTTTGATTCTAAGGGGTTTTTAAAGCCATTAAGAAAAAATGGTTTGTTGAAACATTGTAATAGATTATCATGTTGTAGTCATTACATCACTTTCTCAATTCACGGGTCGTATTTTATTGGAATACATATAGCTAGGTGATGAAGCACACTATCGTAAGTAGTGTGACACACTTTCTAAACATGATAAGTGTTTCTTGTTATACATTATTGTTGAAATGTTGTAACTGCAAAGAGTATTCTATTTACTATCGCTGTATTATTCATTAGATCAATCCACTTGATCATGTCAGGTATTGTAAATGACCAAATCCCCTTTTATGGATTGGTCAAACCCTAATTGTAATAGGCTAAATGAGAAGTCGGCCCACAAAATATATTAAAGTGGTTATAACCACCCATAATGAGAAGTCAACCCTGCCAGTGAAAAGACACCTCATTTCACACCTGCCAGATTGTATAAATAAGAGAGGCCAAAGCCTCATTTGTTCACTCACTCACTTGTTCATCAGAGCGCAAGTTTAGAGCTACAGTTTAGAGAGGCATATTCTTGGGAGAGGACTTTCTGAAGTGTTTGGTTTATTCTCTTGGCATTGTATTGGCTATCTATATTAAGGAATTTTTTGTTGGGTTTTCTCCCCCATGAGGGTTTCCCGGGATAAATGATGTGTCTCTTGTGATTGTGTATTTCTCAGTGATCCTATCTATGCTATGGTTATCTAGTGAATTGAAATGAAACCTAATAATAGCTTAAACCTTAACATGGTATCAGAGCTAAGTTGAAGAGAGCATCTTTCACAAGAAGAAGAAGAACATCATTGTTGTCGTATATGCAAATTATGACTTTTTATTGAAGAAGAATTTCAGCCCCAAAGCCATATAGAAAAGTGTGTCCTTCCTCAAGGAACACTTTGGCATCATCAGCGCACCTTTTCAGTGGCTAAATCTCCCGAAAAGTGAAACCCTAGTTTTCACCAGGTACCAGAAAACCAGAAGTACCAAAGTGCCATAAGTACCAGAAAACCAGAAACACCAGTGCAGAAATTCGCTGATCAAGTTTGAAGGGGTAAAAGTTGGATTTTCTGAAATCTAACCACACCAGGCTACTCGCCTTAGCCAAGCACACCTCCTAATAAGTTTAGAATTCAATTTTGAACATTTTCATTTTTCGATCATTTTCCTAGCTCCAGGTAAAAGATGTCTTCAAGCACTAAGCTTGTTGACAAGCTAGAAGGTGTGGAAAACTTTCATGCGTGGAAATATAGGATTGGACTCATTCTTGAAGAGAATGACTTAGCAAGATTCGTTAAAGAAGATGTACCAAAACCCGTCGATGCTGCAGATAAAGCAAAGCACCAAAATGACATAATTAGGGCTAAAAGAATCATTGCAGATTCTATCAAAGATCACTTGATTCCTCAAGTGTCTTCAAAGAAGACTCCAAAAGAAATGTTTGAGGCCCTAACTAGGTTATATGAAGGAAAAAACATAAATCGAAAGATGAATCTAAGAACCCAACTCAAGAATACAAGGATGTAGAAAGGAGAATCGATCCAGCAATATTTCTCTAGAATATCTCAATTCAAAGAACAACTAGAAGCAATTGGAGATACTATAGACGAAGACGAACTCATAATGACGGTCGTTAATGGTCTCACAAGACCTTGGGATGCATTCATCCAAACTATTTGTGCCAGAACGAAGAAACTAAAATTTGATAGTCTTTGGGAAGAATGTATTCAAGAAGAATCAAGAGTAGCTCACTGAGAAACTATACTATCAAGAGATGAAGATCAAGCCCTAGATACTCACACTAAAGGAGGAAGAAAGAAGTCTTACTTCCAGAAAGAAACTCATAAAGAGTTTCAATCCCAAAACAAATTCATACATAAAGAATCTCAACCAAAGAGATTCCAGAAGAAAGGATAAAGAAAAGAAAGATATTTTTCATCGTACCAATGCTACCATTGTGACAAGATGGGACATATTGCGAGACATTGTCCATCCAGACGAGAAGAATACAAGAGGAAAAACAAGAGGCATCATGCCCATGCAGTTGAAGACGAAGAGCCACCCACAAAAATGATAAAAGAACGAATTGAAGACTATGTCTTGATCTCAACGCTCTCAGGATTAGTATCACCTGGAGAGGACACTTGGCTCATTGATAGTGGTGCTTCCAAGCACATGACAGGTCAAAGAGACATTCTCTCTTGCCTTTCAGAAAATAAGTTTTCTCAGAAAGTTACACTTGGAGATGATTATCAATACCCTATCAAGGGAGTAGGAGAATCGAACTACAAACTGAGGACTCCAATGAAGATGAAGGATGTACTCTATGTACTAGGTTTGACAAAGAATCTACTTTGCATATCAGCTTTAGAAAAGAAAGGCTTCAGAGTTGCCTTTATAGATGGAGAAGTTCTTATGTGGGCTGAAGGAAAAACCATGGAAGAAGAAATTGTTATTGGAAAAGAAGAAGGTAGCTTGTATACACTAAATGGTCACTTAGAAGCGGCCATGACCCACGCCATTAAGAATCCATGTGAACTTTGGCATAGAAGATTAGCCCACATCAACTACAAGGCATTACCGTATGTAAGCAAGGCAGTCACAGGTCTACTTGAACTCAAGGTTGACCATGAAGGTGTGTGCAATGGATGTGCACAAGGGAAGAACATCAAGAACCCTTTTCCGAAGAGAGACAGTAAAGCAGAAGGAGTCTTAGAACTCGCTCACTCAGATGTGTGTGGTCCAATGTCATCATCCTTCATCAATGGGTATGTATACTATGTATCTTTAATTGATGACTATTCTCGTAAAACCTAGGTTTACTTTTTGAAATCAAAAGATGAAATGTTCAGTAAATTCAAGGAATTCAAAGGCTTGATAGAAAATCTTTCTGAAAGAAAGATCAAGATACTCAGGTCAGATAATGGAGGAGAATACACCTCAAAAGAATTTGTCAACTTTTGCAAAGATGTTGGGATCAAGAGGGAGCTCACCACTCCCTACAATCCTCAACAAAATGATGTAGCAGGTAGAAATAACAAAACTATAATGGAAGGAGTAAAGACCATGATCCATGACCAAGATCTTCCAATGTGCTTATGAGAAGAAGCAGCAAGAACAACAGTATATGTACAAAACTGATTGTCCCACAGTGCACTTGGGTTCAAGACCCCTGAAGAGATGTTCTTCGGAAAGAAGCTAGAAGTAAGCCATCTCAAAATATTTCGCTGCCCAATATTTGTACATATTCCAAAAGAGAAAAGAAGCAAGTTGGACCTTTCAGGAAAGAAGAGAATATTTGTTGGATACTGTGAGGTCTCCAAGGCCTTCAGAGTTTATATAACAGGTCACTATCATATTGAGATCAATAGGGATGTGACCTTTTGATGAAGATGCAAAACTCAAGAAATCAAGAAGATGCTAGCTCGAAGAAATATATGAAGAGGACCGTGTAGCTCCCAGAGTTACAGAGCCAGTGAGGGAAGTCATAGCTTCCCCTGATGAGGAAATTCTAGAATATCATGACATAGTAGAATTTCAAGAACCTCTCCAGATGACGATCTCCCACAAGAGAAATCCAGCTTGGGCAAGGGAACTTATTCAAGATGGAGAGAAGTATGGTGTCCCCGAAGGAACCATGAGACACATAAAGAGACCTAAGCCATTCCCTAGTTATATGGCTTTGATGTGTGATCCCTTAGAGAAGGAGCCTACCTGCTTTGAAGAAGCCATTCAAAAGAAAGAATGGACAGATGCCATGACAAAAGAATACCAATCCATCATAAAGAATGATGTATGGGAAATAGTTCCCAGACCAAAGAGCAAGGATGTGGTATCTTCTAAATAGTTTTTCAAAATAAAACATGTTGTTGATGGAAGTATTGAGAAGTATAAAGCAAGGTTTGTCGCTCGTGGCTTTTCTCAAAAGGAAGGCATTGACTATGAAGAGACATTTTCTCCTGTAGCCAGATACACTTTGATCAGAACCATCATAGCCCTTGCAACTAAGATGAAGTGGAAGCTACACCAGATGGATGTGAAGATAACTTTCTTAAATGGTGTCATTGAAGAAGAAGTGTATATAGAACAACCTCAAGGATTTGAAGTTGAAGACAGGAAGACTCATGTCTGCAAGTTGAAGAAGGCTCTGTACGGATTGAAGCAAGCTCCTAGGGCTTGGTATGCAAGGATAGATAGGTTTTTGACGAGCTTGGGCTTTACCAAGAGTAAAGTTGATTAATTCAAGGTTATGAATGATGAGCCTGTTATATTGTTGTTGTATGTGGATGACTTATTTTTAACTAGAGAAGAAAATCTCATCACCGAATGTAAGAAGAAACTCGTTGTAGAATTTGAGATGAAAAACCTTGGCCTAATGCATTATTTATTAGGTCTTGAGGTATGGTAGAGCCCAGAGAGGATATTCCTTAACCAAGGAAAGTATGCAGTTGAATCTTGAAGAGATTTGATATGTTTGAGTGCAAGTCCATGAATACACCCATGGAAACAAAGTTGAAGCTCCTGGTCGACACTTCATTAGAATTGATTGATGCTATGCTGTATAGATAGATCATTGGATCATTGATGTATCTGACGAACACCAGACCAGATGTCTATTATGCTGTGAACACCTTGAGTCAGTTTCTGGTAGAACCCAAACATGTTCACCTAGTTGCTGCAAAACATGTGATGAGGTACCTTAAGGGTACATTAGATTATGGTCTCAGTTATGATGGAGATCATGACTTCAGTCTGAGTGGGTACACTGATTCAGATTGGGCTAGAAGTGTCTCTGATAGGAAGAACACTTCAGGATCTTGTTTCAGTCTGGGGTCAACCATGATCTCATGGAAGAGTAGGAAGCATAATACATTGTTGCTCTCAACATAGCGGAAGCATTGCTCTCAACATAGCTGAAGCATAATACATTGTTGCATGTTCTGCCAGTTGTGAAGCCATATGGCTTCAGAAGTTGTTGACAGGTCTATTCGACCTAGAGATGGAAGCAACCATGATCCTATGTGATAACCAAAGCTGCATAAAGATGACAGAGAATCCTGTATTTAATGACAAGTCAAAACATATATGTTAGCACAGATGAAGAGGTTGTTGATGTGTTGACCATGTTGAACACACCGCCTACACTAAGAGGGGGGGGGGTGAATTAGTGTGTGGACTTTTTCTAACTTTTCTTCTTTAAAAGTTAGCGATTAAAACATATTTGAACATATTAAGAACAATCAAATCATAATCACAATGAACACAAAAGATACCAGATGCTTGTATATAATTTATATGAATATATGTGAATATAATAATAGGGATTTTCCCAACACCAACTAATTTGTTTCAACACCAACTGAAGTAAGGAGAACCAACTCCTCGGAGAGCACCAACTCTCAAGAAAGACCCAGCTTGTTGATATAACACAGTCTATCCAACTAGAGTTTAACCAACTCTAGTAGCAGTGATTCATTAATGAATCAATTATGTTTCATGATCAGAGGTATACAATCAACAGTCATCACTTCACTTCATCTTGTCTCTGAAATTCGTGCCTTCTTCACTTCGTATTTCCTCTGATATTCGCGCCTTCTTCAGTTCTTCTTCTCTTTGATATTCGCACGGACTTCAGGTCCGTATCCCCTTCATTTTCTCCGCAGGTCGCTCTTTCTCAACTAGCCTATATTTTCCACAAGCACATCTGCTTCTTCAAGAACAACTCCAAGTGAACCAATCATGGTTGTATTTATACTTGTTTTTTCTCAAAACTTGTTTTAAGTTATTGGGCCGACTTGTGCAACAAGTTATAACTAACTTGTTCATTTACAACAATTTTTGGGACCACTAGAGATCATCGTTTCGGGTCTTCAACTTTAAACCAGGCATCCCCTTTTACTTTCATAAATTGATCACAGACATGGATCAATTTCCTTTGTCTCTATGATAACAGAAATCGACGCTTCCTTCAAACCATGTTCATATGATCATAGGCGTAGAACCATATGATTATCAATTTAAGTGATGCATTCAATTCTTCTTTTTTTAAAATCTCTTTACCATATGAACAATGACATTAATCAAACATTAGGTGAGACGAGCGCTTATCAATTAGACGGTCACGATTCAACCTCCTGATGAGATGGACGATTGTCGGGGATTTAGGACTTTTCCCTTTAGGGCTTCATGGCTTGCAACATGTCAAATCTCCCGGAGCGGATTTCGTCGAATAGATCAGGCGGTTGACGTTTACTTCGCAGAACCAAATCAATGGTCAGATTCGATCCTTGGACCTATACTTCATTGCTTAATCCAATGGCTAAGACTTAATCAATCGATGATATGGATGGCCACCATTTACTCCGCGGCTTCGTCTATTATAATTACGCTATCCTTCCACTGTGTTTTGATCAACGGTTGCGAGTATGCAACCGAACATCAGATCGACGATTGAGATCTCCTTTGGGTCTCCAGACTTCGGAGATTTTGAGTCTCAACCCCTTCTTTCCTTTGTACATCAATCCTCTGGAGCTAACAAAGCACTGACGCGTGTCCCTCTCAGATTAACGGTCGAAATCTCCTTCAGGTCTTCGAACTTCGAAGATTTCAAATCTCAACCCCTTCTTTCCTCCAGAGTGATCGCTTGTTGAGTAAGTCATAAACAGTGGAGACCGCTTGTTGTCGGTTAACTCTTCTGCTTACACTATCCTTCCACTATAATAGATCGATGGATGAGAATGCTCCCAAAGTGATATTCAGATTGGATGTCTTGTGTCCACTTCGGGACTTCGGCATTCGGGACTTTGGGTAAGTGCTGGTGGTAAAACTCTTGAAGAAAAACTCTCGTAGTGACATAACTTGCTTACGTCACTTGATGACATGTCACAAGTTGAGTAGTTGTCGCGTGTCACTCAGATTTGTGATTCACACGTACCTGAAATGCCGAATCAACTTGACACTTTTCATTGTCTGATTGCGCCATGTGTCCTTGCTGACATAGTTTTGTTGATGTGGATCTCCTCATGTTGCACATGTTCATCTCCTTGATCTAACGACCAGGATAGTATCAAAGGGTATCTCAGATCAACGGTTGAGAGCGACTTCGAACCTTCATCTTTCAGGACTTCGAAACTTTTGACATTTCTTGATGGTGAAACTCCCGAAGCAATTCTCTCGGAGTGACGTAACTTGCTTATGTCACTTGTTGACATGGCATGAGACAATTTTCTATTGAAGCTTGTCATCATCTGATTATGCCATGTGTATGTGCCGACGTGGTCTTCCACGTGTTTTTGCTGACATGGTTTGCCACACGTCCTTGCTGACGTGGCCTGCTGACGTACATTTCCCATACGTCCTTGCTGGCGTGGTATGCCACATGTCCTTGTAGACGTGGTCTGCTGCGTGCCCTTGCTGACGTGGTCTGCTAACCAACAACACTGATCCAATGGTCATCATATGTCCTCCAAATCCGATGGTCCTTATTCCTTTCGGATTTCCAGGCTTCGGGTATTTTGAATCTGAAACTTAATTCTTGAGGTGAGATTTCTTTGGAGCGTAACCTCCTCGCAACTTTAGACTCGAAATGAATTATGTTCGTTGATCAGGATCTTAGATCGACGACTCAATCTTTCTGCGATGTAACTCTGCTAGCTTATCCTATCCTTCCACTTAGAATGATCCAATGACTGACGGAAATTCGCACAAATGAGATCTCAGATCTTATCTCGCTTATCCTATCCTTCCACTCGAAAATGATCCGACGACTGGCGGGTATTCAGTTAATCGAACTCTCAGCCCTTTTACCTCGCTTATCCTATCCTTCCACTCGAAAATGATCCAACGGTCGTGAAGACACTTGAAGCAGATCCACGATCAAGGATGATTGTGGAAACACCACTTGCGAGTGATTTAACTCGTCACCCAAACTCCGCAATTGGAAGTTGTGCGCTCTTGGTGAGTCAACCAAAATCGTCGATCTTCGAAGCTATAAGATCAGACGGTCTTGACTAATTGCGGGATTGGAACTAGCGCGATATTTAATTCTCCTTTCGATCTCCACAATTCATCCTTGCCATTGATCTAGCGATTGCACATCCGACGGTCACGACTTAATCTGACTTAAAATGATCGCTTTTTTGGATCAACCACAGTCGTTGATATTCGAGTCTATGAGATCTGACGATCTAGACCAATTGCAGGATTAGAACTAGCGGGTTGTTTAATTCTTCTTTTGCTCCCCGCAATTCATCCCTGTCGTTGATCTAACTTGCAGATTCAACGGTCATGATCATCCAATGGTCCTCAATCCCACAGTCACTCATATGATCGACATCCGTAATATGAGACAGTCAACACAGTCAATTTCTTGATCGGACGACTGTCGAGGCTTCTCACTCTGATAAGATGATTGTTGAGGCTTCTCACTCTGATCGGACGGTTGCTGAGGCTTCTCACTCTGATCGGCCGACTTTTGATTCTGATGATCTTTGCATATTGTTCTCTCCTCCTCTTGAGCTTACGCTTTCGATCTTTTGTATATTGTTCGCTCCTCCTCTTGAGCTTTTATCATAGGAACATTGTTGAACCTATCATGATCAACAATAATCATGAATTGATTCATACTGTCCACTTCTTCTGCTAATTGATATATTGTGCAATGCGTTCTTCCTTCTGAGATTTGATCTTCATTTGCTTTTGTACTGCATTTTCCCTTCTGAGCTTTGATATTCATACTATTTGTTTCTTCTACTAACTGATATACTGTTGACATCAATGACAATCTCATCTATGGTAAATGATAATTCATCGTAACAAAAAATCATCACATCGACTTTTGACATCAATGACAATATGTCCAACAAACCAGGCCTCTATCTTGTGTAAAGTTTGAGCACTTTCGAGATAAGCTTGGTATAGTCGGAAAGGACCTCCCTCGAATGGGGGAGTAGTGATGACGTGCCAATTTAATTGTTGTGATGATGTGCCAGCTTAATTGTTGTGATGATGTGCCAACCTCGTGCTGTGATGATGTGCTAGCCTCGTGATGTGATGATGTGACCAACCTCGTGCTGTGATGATGATGTATTAGTTTTATACTAATCCATGTTGATGCAGATAATGATACCATTACAACTCTATGTTAGGAATGATGATATTGATGATGAGAAAAACTTCCGATGATTTATAGATATGCCAGTCAATGTTCCAAGATGTTGTTGATGATGTTTTCCTCTCTCTCACTTGATGTTGTTGTAGAATACCCTTCTTGTTAAGGGGGAGTGTTGAAATATTGTAAATGTAAAGAGTATTCTATTTACTATTGATGTATTATTCATTAGATCAATCCCCTTTTGTGGATTGATCATGTCGGGTATTGTAAATGACCAAATCCCCTTTTGCAGATTGGTCAAACCCTAATTGTAATAGGATAAATGAGAAGTCGGCCAACATAATATATTAAAGTGGTTATAACCACCCAGAATGAGATGTCGGCCTTGCCAATGAAAAGACACCTCAGTTCACACCTGCCAAATTGTATAAATAAGAGAGGCCAACGCCTCATTTGTTCACTCACTCACTTGTTCATCAGAGCGCAAGTTTGGAGCTGCAGTTGGAGAAGAAGGAAGAGAGAGAGAGGCGCGTTCTTGGGAGAGGACTTTATGTAGTGTTTGGTTTATTCTCTTGGCATTGTATTGGCTATCTATATTAAGGAAGTTTTTGTTGGGTTTTCTCCCCCATGAGGGTTTCCCAGCATAAATGATGTGTCTCTTGTGATTGTGTATTTCTCAGTGATCCTATCTATGCTATGGTTATCTAGTGAATTGAAAAGGAACCTAATAATAGCTTAAACCTTAACAATTATTATGTTTCTCCTTTAATAGATTAGTGGTGTTGTAATTTTCATATATGGCGAGCCAAGTTAAACACCTTCCAAATACCTTAGAGCTCCTCTGATGGAAAATTTTCTAAGAAGCATCTCGTGGGAAGAACTCCTATCCAAGTTGGAACTTAAATTGAATAACTTGAACTTCAAATTTCTATCTCTTCTTGGAAAACTCATCTAGATCAAATCCATGTTACAAGCCATGCCTCTTTATCTCTTATCTATCCTTGCAACACTAGCGAAAATCATCGAAGACATTATAAATACCTAGTGCTCCTTTCTCTAAGGGAGGTTGTGGGGGGGGGGAAGGAGATAAAATGGGCATTGGTTGCTTGGGACCCAGTGAGTCTTCCTAAATGGGCAGGAGGGCTAGGCATCAAAACCCCCCAAACTATGGGCAGTGTGTTTGCTACTAAAACTTGGTGGAGATGGTTGAAAAGCAAAGAAGAACTATGGGGGGCGGGGGGATTTAGAGATTGAAATATGTTGGGGACATTGTGGAGGAGGAACTCATTCGAGTGGAGGGATATTGCAAAGGATCTTTGATATGGAACAATGATTGTCAACATAAAACATTGCTTCACGAGAATTACTTCCGAGAAATCAAAGGAGGAACCTTAACATTTTTCTAGGATGATTCGTAGTAATAAGAGAGTAGAGAGGGTTTGCAAGAATCTCTACAAGAGTCAAGGATCATTCTCCAAGCCTTGGGTTGGCACAAAGTCCACTAGTTTTGGGAGGGTAATTCAAAAATCAATCAAGCTTCACATTGGATTTGGAGATCAGGGGAAAGCTAGTTGGTCGAACTAAATGAGGAATCATGTAGAATACGAGAATGCCATATGAGGGAAAGGAAAATCAAACCCAAGCAAGGCCCATGGATTCTTAGATGGGGAAACCAAGGGGATGGGAACTTCAAAGTTAAGCATCCTTATGCCTCGAAGACTAAACACAATTTCCTTCACAGAAGAAGGATATGGTAGCAGATATGAAATATGAAGCTCTAGACGAAGGTCTCAACCTTTCTTTGGTTCCTAGCAAGGAAACAAATTCTTACTTAGGACAAACTATTAAGGCATGGCTTCAAGGGTTCGTCTTTTTTCTACATGTCTAGGGAATACAAGGAAGTAACAAAACATCTATTTAATGCATGTTTAGAGGTGGGTTTTCTGTGGGACAAAGGAGAAGAACTGTTCTAAAAATCAAATAGACAAATTAATAATATTTTTCAAACATTAGAAGATTGGAGAGTTTTCACCTTTCAAAAACCTAATTCTCAACAAATCCTGGATCCTTTTCCAAGATTCCTTATTTGGACAATATGGAAAGAATGTAATCGACACATTTTCAAACACCAGTAGTGAGGCAAAACTACCTTATGGGATTATCTTCAACTCAAAATTCAAGAAACAATCCAAGCCCTCAGATGGTCTAAATAAGCCAAGTAGTGTTAGGTAAAGGATAAGATAGTCTTTGCAACCTTGAGTCTTGATCACTACATGTTGGACACCAAATTATTCCACCTTGGCCCGTGATTATTCCCCAAGAGACTTGGTCCCTACCCCTTCCTCACTTCATAAAGATCAAGTTTGATGGGGAATCTAAGGGAAATCCTATGTTTTTGAGAGTTATGGGAGTCTTTGAAGATGCCTCAAGTTCCATCCCTCACATCTATGCCTATTAAATCAATAAAAAAAAAACAATGGTGCCAATTAATCTGCAATGGTGAAGGGTCTCCAACTAGTTGTTCAACTTGGCTACAACAACCTAATAATTGAAGGAGACTCCAAAATCATGATTTGAGCTCTTAGAAGGCTTCTTAATGTCTCCAAGCCCAACAAAATATCTAAGAACTAGCATCTCAGTGCAGGTCTAGAGAATATCGTGGAGTTATTCACGACCATTACCTTCATCACCCCATCCCACGTTTGACAAAAAGAAAATGAACCGACGAACATGTTAGCCAACAAGGAGGTTACATAGACCAACCAAGACATAACATTGTCCTAGAATAGTGTTGTTCCCATTAAGCTAAGAGAGGATTGTGGTTTCATCAACACTAGGGACAATGAGATCCCAAATGGGGTTCTTGGAAGGTGTAGTCAACCTTGATAGATATAAGAGAGAATAAACCGTAAAACTTCATAAATAAACCCTTAAACTCCAAAGATACCAAAACATTCACCATGAACAACACAAGAATATAGAGAGAAGAACCCTTAGGTTAGGGTAACACCATCAAATACTCCTTATGGAAGGAATCACTTCACAAGCCATGCTTGCTATGATACAATACAATCCAACACTTATCTAATACAATGACACTCATGTATATTTATACTTTCTCATAAGTATTCCTAGGGCTCTATGCCAACTATGTCTTATTATTATATTATTTCCTTTTAAATACATAGTGGGCCTATTCCATTATTATGGCCACATTACATTCATTATCCCCTTGGGTACCTCTCTAGGAACCCCATATTATCCTCCCTAGGTACATTACATTCCATCCCCCTTGGCATGTTTCATCCTCAAAACATGGGAAAAGCCATATAATATGACCTACTAAGCAATGTAGTCTATTGGTGCCATGCACGAGCATCCATCCATCCTAGTGAAATGTGGACATATGGCCTAATTGTGGCCTTTGTTTGATCTTGATTCTAGTTTCCCCTTGGGATCCATGTCTTCACCGTGCTACTGTAATATCTCCATGTATTGATTTTAGTCCTCCATGTTCCTCCATATTGATTGCCTCTTTGGTTCCATGTTGATCTGTAGTAAATTCGTTGATTCCCATGCCATGGCCTTGATGACTGTTATTTTTTTGAGTGGTGCGGGTGGAAATATATAAAAACCTTAGTTATTGGTTACTCTATCTTTGACTCTTCAATATGTGGTTCCTTTGAGACATTTATCTCCTTAGCTTCTTTTTCCTATTTAGGCCCTTCTTGGGGATTTTGTTCAAGTGATTCTATAGGCTCTTGTTCTAATTAAACCCTAGACTCTTCATCTAATGTGTTATTAAGTATTGCAATTTGTTTCCCTACAAAAACTTTACATGTGCCTCATTGGGCCCTTCCTATTTAATAAGAGAAATATACCTGCAATGCAATTTTTTTTTCTTGTACCAAAGTTTCAAAAACTTCTTTTGCACATTAATATTAACTGTTCCAATTGAGTCCATCCAAGGAGATCCCAAAACAATATCCACATCATCCCTATCTATAGCATAAAAAAATGAATGTGGCACATATTCAACCATGGTAATCTTCAAATGCTTAAAAATTTGAACTTTTTCACCCTCAACATGTGTGCTTTGAATATTCTTTGTGGATACTTGCAATTTTTTGGCCAAGTTAACATTGATTAAGTTATGCTTTCTACTAGGGTTTATGGAAACAATAACCTTCTCTTATTGAATACGTCCACGAACCTATAATATGAAGTTGTCATGTGAAAACAAATCCCTAGTGCTCTTCTTAACCTTCTTCCCAACATGAGACCACATGTCTAAAAATGGTCTTTCATATTCTTCATTTGGAATTTTAGATATTTTGAACAAGTCTAATGAATTACACCATATAAGTGCTTCATCTCTTAGATGACTATACATACCCTTTTCCCAAATCGTTGGGTATTTTAACTTCACCCATTTTATATATTCTTCAATACTGGGGCCATTAGTTTTCCTTGTAAAACACATTTTCTTTGTGAAAACCCAAAAATAGAACTAGGGTTTATAGAAAATCACTTACTTTTCAATGGAGCTCCTTTATGTAGTTAGGGTTTGAAGTGGTAATGTAACATGGTCATAACTTTGGTTATACTTCATTGATTGGCTATTATGACCACAATTATGAAACACCCAAGCTTTTTTTGATCTACTTGCACTAGTTTCATTGAAATCTGTGCACTCTATCAAAAAAATCCAATTTACAAAATTCACGATATCTCCACTTCCCAGTCTCCATTTTGGACGATTAATTCTTAATTGGGTAATTTTTCAAGAGGAATTTATCTCTACAGTTGGTTTCTTCAAATTTTACATAGAAAGTTTCATAAATCGACCTGAATGTTGTCGTATTTTTTTTTTTGTTTTTTTTTCCGTCAAAAATATGAAAAAATAAAACGATTCTCCCATTTCATTCCCAAGAAAGAGATTCAATTCCACTTGTAGTCAACCTTGATAGATATCAATGATGCCATATCCCCCAACGCCCAGTTCCAATCTCAAGACTTGATGCACTATGAATTTTCATAGTTATATTTCACATGCCATGACTCTCTCGTCCTCTAACTTCAATGCTACATATCCACAATACTAAATGCTACAGGTTATATTGGTCTCTCACAGGTTTGAACACCACACGTTCCAACTGGTTGCTATACCAATTACGTTCCAAGGCTTAACATTGCTTAGAAGCTGGGTGCATTAATTGTGAAATCCATGAACCCATACCCTCATCAACACATCTCGACATCTAGAAACGATTTGCATTGTTTATTAAGGTTGGGTGCAATCCTTTTAATGATGATTTGGTGAGAAGACAATGGTATATGCAACCACGGTTTTGTTTTTATTCTCGAAACAAATATTTTCCATGTTCTTATATAACAAGTCAACACACTTATTAACCAATATTTTCAATAGTTGATGCGCTCAGTCAACTATGCACTCAATGCATTTAACAATGCACTCCATATTCAATATATCCAATAATCAAAACATCCAATGGTTCAACGTACTTAGATAATGCAACCAACTCTTAATGCCACAACAATCGACCCCTTTGGTTTTGGATGATTCACTATTTTGTATCAATGAGACTTTTACATAAACTAATATGTATTAATTTAAAAGAGGAAAATTACAGGGCTTGCCATTACACAGTTTCCTCCTATGTACACACAACCTTAGAACACTCAAACCCTTAGAACTTAGAACCCTTCACCGAATTTCACACTCTGTCTATATACAATAAGGATGGTTTGTTGAGATCCACTAATCATGGACCAAATCATCCATTTATGGAAAATATCCTATCTGAAACTAAAATCTCTAACTCCCTCAATGACATTGAAACTCTATTAGATAAATTCTCGTACAAATCAACAACCTACTATGTTTTTTCAGATTATCTAACAAATCCCTAATTTAGCTAAATTTTCCCTTTTACATAACAACTAAATAACAATCCTCCTTGTTATCGCACAGTTTTTAGGAAAGGTTTAGTAGCTTGAAGGTAGGACTCAAACTGGCGTAACAGGAGCTTCCCCACCCACTGTCACCTCGATGGGGAGCTCTTTCTATTCTGGGTGGCTAATCCCAAGGGAGACGTCCCTAGTAATCTGGGGTGCTGAAGGAAAAGGATCAGGGTGTAAGGCTCAAAGGTTAAGGTAAGCTTTCCCTTCACAGATTACTGCCCAAAGGATAGTCAAAGAAGAGATATTTCACTGAAAGAGCACCTGTTTGCGAGACAAGGCAAATGAAACTAAAATGTGCATACAGTGATTAGTACTTCAAAATATCAATGACTATCTTAAATGCATATGAGCAATAATAAATGTAATTATTGACGAAGTCAATGATTTCAAATAAAGACAAAAGGCTTATAATACTTCTTCACTAAATACAAAAATGATACTTGCATTCAATGTGTAAAATCAAATCCTTGTATATCACAATGCAAATAAATGTGCTCATACACCAATATTGTTGCTGCGTCACTATGCAGATTTAGGGTGACGTCAGCCCTATTATTAGGTTGATTTTGAAGACAATGAGAAGAACGTTTTGTCAATTAAACTTATGAATATGATCAATAACTCAAAGTCTATTAAATAGATGACTATACCACAACGTTTTATACCAAACAAGGGCTTAAACAAGTATGACGTCACCTTAGGGTTAGGGTTAGGTTAGCTAGACAAACAGGTGAACGTTTTGCTAATTGAGCCAATGGAATTGTTCAACACCTCTATGGCTATCAATGGATGACTCAACCGCAACTTTTAGACCAAACAAAAGTTCAAAAAGAGCAAGACGTCATCAACAATTAGGGTTAGTTTAGACGCTAGGGTTAGTATGGTTTCAATTTAAGAGGGTTTTAAAAGATTGTTTTGAGAACTAAGAGCTCAACGCTTTAGGTTTAGACTAGTGACTTGGGTTAATGGAGTCAAATGGAGAAAGGCTAATGGCTTGGAAAGACTTAAACCTAAGGACGGGAGGGTTAGGTTTAATGGTGCTGCAATGG